>PVKU01011274.1:0-36296 GCA_004027475.1 Anoura caudifer | reverse complement strand
TGATATCTCAGACAAGGGTTTGATCTCCAAAACATATAAAGAACTCACATGACTCCACTCCAGGAAGACAAACAACCCAATTAAAAAATGGACAAAGGACATGAACAGACACTTCTCCGAAAACATACACAGGGCCCAGAGATATATAAAAGGATGCTCATCATCACTAGCCATCAGAAAGATGCAAATTAAAACCACAATGAGATAACACTTCACGCCAGTGAGAATGGCCATCATAAACAAATAAACAAACAAGTGCTGGAAAGGTTGTGGAGAAAGCGGAATCTTAGGGCACTATTGGGAATCCTAGTGCACTGGGAATGCAGACTAGTACAGCCACTGTGAAAAACAGTATGGAATTTCCTCAGAAAACAAAAATGGAACTGCCTTTTGACCCAGCAATAGCACTGCTGGGATTATACCCTATGATTCCTGAAACACCAAAAGAACCTACGCACCCCAATGTTCATTGCAGCATAATTTACAATAGCTAAGTACTGGAAGCAACCTAAGTGTCCATCAGTAAATGAGTGGATCAAAAAACTGTGATACATTTACACAAAGGAATACGATGCAGCAGAAAGAAAGAAGGAGCTCCTACCCTTCACAACAACATGGATGGAACTGGAAAGCATTATGCTAAGTGAAACAAGCTAGGTGGTGAAAGACAAATACCATATGATTTCACCTACAAGTGGAACCTAATCAAAAAAAAAAAAGAAAGAAACAAGCAAGCAAAATATAACCAGAGACATTGAAATAAAGAACAAACTGATGTAACCAGAGGGGAGGTGGGAAGAGGGATAATGGGGGAAAATAGGGAAGGGGCCATCAAAGAACATGTATAAAAGATATATGGAAAAGCCAAAGGGGTAGGTTGGAGGGTGGGAGGTGGGGATGGGTAGGGTGGGGGAAACGGAAGGGTGATATGGAGACAACTTTACATGAACAACAATAAAAATTTTTAAAAAATACAGGTCCACGGCCCCATCTTCCTAAATAGTTTCATTGCAAGAAGGGAAGAAGCTGGGAACAGCAAACAGGGCCATGAACAGAGCTCCTGGAATAGCACCAGTGATGACCACTATGTTGGGTTTCTCCTCCACCTTCAAAAAAAAGGGAAAATAAGACATTTTAGGTAATTTTTTGGAATCAATATGTTCTGTACCCTCCTTATCTAGTGGCTTCACAGACCTCTCAAAAAAGTGTTTTTGAGTTTGGCATGACATTTTTGTGAGCTCATGGTGTACAGCCATTGCCTTCCTAAATGGATGTATACCTATCAATCTTACCTATCTAATCTTTAAAATTCACCTCCTTGCTTTGTTTTTTGATGTAAGCAACATTTGCTGATTTTTTGGCTCTCCTGTCATCCTCCATGCTTCTAAGTGCTTGCTAGCAATGGTTCTGCTATCAGTTCTGTGAGATCTATTAGAATGTCATTTACTTGGCCCTGAACGCTTGACTATATTTTTTTAATTTGGGAGTTTCGGTTGCCTCTTCAACAATATTTATCCTGCAGTTACCTATTGAGCACCATTTTAGGTATTGGGGATAGAGATGAAAAGCACATAAATAGTTCTTGCCATTAGTCTAGAGGAATAGACTGAAAATGAGCTAATAATTTCAACAGTGATAAGGGCTATCGTACAGATGCGGATACAGGGCTCTAAGTTAGGAGAGACACTTAACCCAACCTGGAGGAGGAAGAGAAGGCTTCTTGGGATGAGTTGTCCTGTGAGCATTGTAAAGGACTTAGGACTAAACATCTAGGGAGAAAGGAAAAAGACATTCTTGGTAGAGGAAAGAGCACGAAAACACTCAAAAGTGAGAGGGAACTCAGAAGGGTCAGGGAGTGGAAAATCATTTGGGCGTGGGGATGAGTGACTGGTGATGGAGGACAAATCCAGAGGGGAGCAAGGGCCAGGTTCTGCTAGGGAGACGCTGGAGGATTTTATGCAGAGGATTGAGATGATCGCATAGGAGTTGCCAATACAGCAGATCCTTCTAACTCAGATAACTGAAGTGGTGTGTGTATTTGGGGAGGGAGGGTGAGGCTGGAAAAAGGAGACTCCTACCAGACATAAGACCATCGAGGTAATGAGGGGAGAAATCCTGAGAGTGTGGACTAAGATGATAGAGGTGTGGATAAAAAAAAACACAATCAAAATCTATTGGGGAGGTTAACGCACCAGGATCCAATTGTGAAGGATGGAGGAGGGGAAGCATCTCAGATGGCCCAAGGGTCTAGCTTGTTGACTCAGCAGGTGATGCTACCATTGGCCAACAGAAGAATCTGTGGAAATAGGTTTGCAGGTGAGTGAGTTCACTTTGTGTTAGCTTTGAAATATTGGCCAGAAATTTGAGAAGAGACACCTACTCTCAAGTAGACATGTGGGTCTGTGGTCCAGAGAATGGTCAGGGCAATGAAGAAGACAACTGAGTCATCTGTACACAGGGGTGATAGAAAGCCTTGGGCTGAACAAGATCTCCTAGGAAAGTTGTGTGGTAGAGAAAAGAGGCAAAAAGGCAAGTAAGAGGCCTCAAAGCTTAGTACTCAGCTTCTTTGGACCAAAATATTTATCTCCTCCAGGTTCCCATAGCACCTTGACCCAACATCCAGCACTCTCATGTCCATGTGCCTTCTCCTCTCCACGCCCCTCCCCATTCATTAATACAATTAACCTGAAAGTAGGGCCAAAATATTATTTGAATCAGTATTCTCAGGATCAAAAATACAACTAAGAACATTCCACATGTTCAATATGTTTATTAAGTAATGATTGATATTAATTTATGGAAAAGGTAAAAAATAGCAAGTCAGATGGGCTTCAAATTCAGAAAAGCACCAGGCTTTAGCATATTACTCAAGATTAATTTTCATCTAAAAACACACCTCTTCTCCCTGCCCCCCAATCTCTTTTTACTCACTCAAGAGCAGAAGTCTGGTTTCTAGAGTCTATCATCTGTACCATGTTTTCGTCACCATGAAAACAGGAGATTTTATTTTTCTGAGTTGCCTGGGCTCAGTTAATTCAACTAAATTTAAAAACCATAGAAATTCTGTCAACCGGCCTCTGCTCTCCGGTTAATCCTTCCATGCACCCCTGACAGGTGGGGTGAGATCAGCTTCCCCACTGCAGACGTCACCTGTGTGACAACTCCAGCTCGAGGAAAAGCAAGCATGGCTATCCTACGTGAGGCGCCGGTAGTAACCAGAACCTCTCCCTGGGACAGTTTACCGACACTGGAAATTCGTCATGGTTACAAAGCACTTCGATTTCACAAAAATAAGAGGTCTTTTTCTGCTGAGGCGGCAAGTGGTGTTTTGTTTTTTTCTAGATTAACTGGGTAAGAACCACAAGTTCAGTGCCAAAGAGCCAAGATGTTTTCTCCCCTCCCTAAGCCAGCTACCAGCCTACTCAGAAGATAGTGATTAGTGTTCACAGTCACCAAATTAGAGAGTTTGAGAGGAAGTAAAAATGGAAGGCATTCTGTCTTTGAAAGGAGGCCACCAGATGCATACTCATACTTCATCTTCCTGGGGAAGTCCTCATGTTTCCATTTTATCTTTGGGGAGTTAACTAAGCAAATGCAGTTAAGACTTTGTGTTTTGGAATACAGTAAGAGCTCAATCAATATTAATTACCTTGGCCAGGTAGCTCAGTTGGTTAGAGTGTTGTCCCAATATGCCAAGGTTGTGGGCTCAATCCCTGCTCAGGACACATACAAGAAACAACCAATAAATGCATTAATACGTGGAAGTGGAACAAGTTTCTCTCTCTCTCTCTGTCTCTCTCTCTCTCTTTTTCTCTCTCTTTCCCCCATCAATAAACTAAAAACAAAAACAAAACAAAAAAACATGACAAAGTCTGAGCTCTGAGCTTTGACTTCAGTTAGTACAATGCATCTAAGAGCTGGGGCCAGGGTCCCAGACAGACCTCAGGATTAACACTTGCTACACCTAAGAAACAATAGCAACTAAATCAACTCCAGAATGAGTAAGATGATCAGCACTTAATGGAAAGTTCTCTCCTCATTGCCCTACCTCTGATACTCCAGACTAGATGTTTATGGTGCTATTTCATAGCTAATGACAGAAAAAATATACATAAATAACACCCGATACTGACAAAAATGCTGTGCAAATAATGTACACAAATTCTGAAGACCTGATAAACTGGTACAAACCCTTTGGAAAATAATTTGCCCATGTGTCTCAAAAGTCATAGAAAGGTTTCTAGCATCCTATGCCTGGGACTTTATGCTAAAGCAAAAATATCTAAAATGAGAATACAACTTACACAAAATGCCTTTTTGAAGCATTATCTTACAGAAACAGCAATAGGAACATCCTAATTATGCAAGGATAGGAAATTATTAAACTAAGGTCCATCCACAGAATGGAATAGCATTTATCAGTTGAAATTATAAAGCCTGTAGCTTGTAGAATAACATTTGAAATAAGTTTAAAGGGAAAATGAGGATGTAAATGATATATAACAAATGGTGTAACTACATCTGTTTCACAGTTATGCAAGCATATGGACAAAAACAGAAAGTCATATGAAAAATAATTGGGTTTTTACGGTGAGTAGATTATGTTAACCATAAAAACTGATTTTTTAAATCTCCAAGGAAAGAAAGTTTGACACTATTTAAACAATCTCAGAGACAGAAGAAAAATATCCCAATTCTTTTTACAAAGACACTAATACTAAAGCCAGAACAAGAGAGCAACAGAAGAGAAAGCTATAATCTTATTTCTTTTATGAATACTGATGTAAAAATGAAAATAAAATATTATCAAATTGAATCCAGCATTATATTAAACAAATAACGCACCATGGCCAAGTTGGGTTTATTCCAGAAATATAGGGATGATTCAGTAACAGGAAATCTGTTCACATAATTCTCTGTATTAATAGATCAAAGGAGGAAAAACACATGATGTCATCTCAACAGAGGCTGCAAAAGCTTGTGCTCAAATAAATGCAATAGTTTGTTATGATTTTAAGTAATGTTTAAATTCTTGTACAATAGAAAAATCAGATATTTTCTCAATATCATATTATCTCCATACATGAGAATTTTGTTACTCAAAACTATAAAAATGCAGCAACATTTAATTGATCTAATGAATTCCTTGGAGACTAAATGGGTACAATAACTAGTCAAAGGCTTAAAGGCAGACTTGCCATCAAAGAGTAACCTGGTTCTTACAGATTGTAACTTCAGATCCAAGTTACCTTACTTCTATACCCATTAAGATACTTTGAGTTGCAAATAACTCCCATTCCTAGTATTCTCCAATAGTTTCCAATCCCATAGACAGGCAATTCCAATTCACTACTGCAGCCTTTAGGAACCCACTTGTCTCATCACTGACTCACTTTACCACCAAACTCCCTTTCACGTAGCTGTGTCAGCCTCCTGTTTTCCTTTAAAACAAACCAAGCAATTTCCAATAGACTTCTGGTCAAGATGGAGGTGTAGGTAAACATGACTTACTTCATTGCATAACCACATCAAAATTACAACTAAACCACAGAAAAACCATCACTCAGAATCATCAGAAATCCAGTTGAATAGAAGTCTGACCACTACAGAATTAAAGAAACCAATCCACCCAGACTGGTAGGAATAGTGGAGATACACAACAGGCTTGTCACACATCCACACATGGTGGATAAAAATTCAGGAGGGATATCTCAGGAACGAGGATTCCCAGCCCCCTATCACGCTCCTCAGCCATGGTTCCAGAGCCAGGAAGATAAGTCCCCACAACTTCTGGCTACAAAAGTCAACAGGAAATGAGCTGGTGGAAGAAACTTCTGAAGTTCCAAGCAGTTTCCCTTAAAGAACACACACACAGACTTACTCAGACTCACCCCCTCTGAGCTCCAGCACCAGAGTAGCAGCTTGAAAGGCACCAATGAAACTAAAGCATCTAGCATCAAGACCAAAGCCACAGGACAGCTTTCTCCCAGACAGAAAGGCAGGAAAAGGCATCATTGCTTTTCTGAACCTTCCCCTCACAAAGCCACAGAGCTGGCAGGTGGATGTATATCTGAGATGCCTTTAACCTGCCTAACACTGTTTGCCCCACCTTGGATATGCCCTGAGCCTCCATCCTACAACTTGTGGGCCTACCCAAGCTCTTAACACTTTTCTATATGAATGACTGGCTTGAAACATAAGGAAGAAAAAAAACATAAAGAAAAAATCGAAAAAAATGAGAATAGCATCCTAAAGAGCCTCTGGAACAACTTCAAACATTCCAACGTTCGCATCATAGGGGTGCCAGAAGGAGAAGTGAAAGAGCAAGAAATTGGACACTTATTTTCAAAAATAATGAAGAAAAGTACTTCATTTTGTAAGGGAAATAGACATGCAAGTCCAAGAAGCACAGAGAGTCCCAAGCAGATGCATGCAAAGAGGCCCACACCAAAACCCATCATAATTAAAATGCCAAAGTTTGACTTCTGGCCAAGATGGAGGCATAGGTGGACACACTGTACCTCCTAGCACAACCAAAATTAAGGACAACAAAAATTTAGAAACAAAAATCAACCAGAACTGACAGAAAATTGAACTGTATGGAAGTCCAACAACCATTCATCCAGACCGATAAACCAGGTGAAATTGGGGAGCAAGACAGACCGCGCAACCCAGGGCACCAGTGATGGGAAATAAAGCCTAAAAGGACTGATTGAAAACATCACTGGGGGGTTGAAGTGCTGGGAGAGATGCCCAGCCTCACAGGAGAGTTTGTTGGAGAGACCCATAGGGTCCTAGAACGTACACAAGCCCACCCACCCAGGAACCAGCACCAGAAGGGCCCAGTTTGCTTGGGGAAAGCAGCAGAAGGGACTGAAATCTGAGAGAGAGCAGAGCAAGCACCATTCTGTTCCCTCTCTGACCCCGCCCCCACATATAGCGTCACAACTCTGCAACTGGGTTGCCCCCCAGCCAGTGAACACCTAAGGCTATGCCCCTCATATGTAACAGGCACGACCAGAACAAAAGAAAAAAGAAAAAAAAATGGCTCAAATGAAAGAACAAATCAAAGCCCCACAACCAATACTTTTAACCGACCAAGAGATAGCCAACACATCAGATGCACAGTTCAAAGCACTGGTGGTGATCAGGATGCTCACAGAATTGTTTGATTTTGGTTGCAAATTAGATGAACAAATGAAGGCTATGCTAAGTGAAATGAAGGAAAATGCAGAGAACCAATAGTGATGGGAAGAAAACTGGGACTCAAATCAATGGAGTGGACCAAAAGGAAGAAAGAAACAACCAAACAGAAAAGCATGGAGAAACAAGAATTCAAAAAAATGAGAAGAGGCTTAGGAACCTCCAGGACATCTTTAAACATTCCAACATCCATATTATAGGGGTACCAGAATTTCCCCCCTTCATTCCCCTCCACCATGCACACCCCTACCCACCCACATTCTCCCCTTTAGTTCATGTCCATGTGTCATAAGTTCTTTAGCTTCCACTTTTCCCACACTATTCTTGCCCTCCCCCTGTCTATTTTCTACCTACCATCTATGCTACTTACTCTCTGTACTTTTCCCCCTCTCTCCTCCTCCCACTCCCCTCTCTCTTCTCCTCCCACTCCCCTGTTGCTAACCCTCCATGTGATCTCCATTTCTGTATTTCTGTTCCTGTTCTATTTGTTTGCTTAGTTTGCTTTTGTTTTAGGTGTGGTTGTTAATAACTGTGAGTTTGCTGTCTTTTTACTGTTCATATTTTTGATCTTCTTTTTCTTAGATAAGTCTCTTTAACACTTCATATAATAAGGGCTTGGTGATGATGAACTCCTTTAACTTGACCTTATCTGAGAAGCACTTTATCTGCCCTTCCATTCTAAATGACAGCTTTGCTGGATAGAGCAATCTTGGATATAGGTCCTTGCCTTTCATCACTTGGTATACTTCTTTCCAGCCCCTTCTTGCCTGGAAGGTCTCTTTGGAGAAATCAGCTGACAGTCTGATGGGAACTCCTTTGTAGGTGACTGTCCCCTTATCTCTAGCTGCTTCTAGAATTCTCTCCTTCATTTTAATCTTGGCTAATGTAATTCTGATGTGCCTTGGTGTGTTCCTCCTTGGGTCCACCTTCTTTGGGACTCTCTGAGCTTCCTGGACTTCCTGGAAGTCTATTTCCTTTGCCAGATTGGGGAAGTTTTCCTTTATTATTTGTTCAAATAAGTTTTCCACTTGTTGCTCTTCCTCTTCCCCTTCTGGTACCACTATAATATGGATGTTGGAATGTTTAAAGATGTCCTGGAGGTTCCTAAGCCTCTCCTCATTTTTTTGAATTCTTGTTTCTCCATGCTTTTCTGTTTGGTTGTTTCTTTCTTCCTTTTGGTCCACTCCATTGATTTGAGTCCCAGTTTTCTTCCCATCACTATTGGTTCTCTGCATTTTCCTTCATTTCACTTAGCATAGCCTTCATTTGTTCATCTAATTTGCAACCAAAATCAAACAATTCTGTGAGCATCCTGATCACCACCAGTGCTTTGAACTGTGCATCTGATGTGTTGGCTATCTCTTGGTCGGTTAAAAGTATTGGTTGTGGGGCTTTGATTTGTTCTTTCGTTTGAGCCATTTTTTTTTCTTTTTTCTTTTGTTCTGGTCATGCCTGTTACATATGAGGGGCATAGCCTTAGGTGTTCACTGGCTGGGGGGCAACCCAGTTGCAGAGTTGTGACGCTATACGTGGGGGCGGGGTCAGAGAGGGAACAGAATGGTGCTTGCTCTGCTCTCTCTCAGATTTCAGTCCCCTCTGTGAGGCTGGGAGTCTCTCCAGGCACTTCAACCCCACAAGTGTTTTCAATTGGTGCTTTTAGGCTTTATTTCCCAGCTCTGGGGCCCTGGGTTGGGTGGTCTGTCTCGCTGCCCATTTTCACCTACTTTATCTGCACACAAATATGTGACCGTGGTCAGACACCTTGTGAGCCTTGCTGGGTCTGCTCCTTGCCTCCCCGTGCCTGGTAAGCACCGCCTGTGCACCTGGGGTGTGCCAGCCACGGCCTGTGGGTCTGGGACCACTAGCGACTGCTTTTTCCTGCTCTCCACTGGCCGCCAACTCCACCCCTCTTACCAGTCTGGGTGAATCGTTGTCGGACTTCCATACAATTCAGTTTTTCTCTCTGTTCTGGTTGCGGTTTTTTGGTTCTAAATTTTTGTTGTCCTTAATTTTGGTTATGAGAGGAGGCACAGTGTGTTCACCTATGCCTCCATCTTGGCCAGAAGTCCTCCTCAAATATTTTAATGGCTCACTCCCTCACTTTATTCATTTCCCACTACACTGATTCAAATAGCGTGCTTCTCAGACATATGACCCCCACCTCACTACCCTGCTTGATTACCTGACATCATTTTATGTGTTCATATATGTATTATTTTCTAGGTACCAGAAAGTTGTTTCATGAGAGTAGACACTTGGACCATGTTGTTCGCTGTTCCATAGCTAGTACCTAGGACAGCACCTGGCAAATAGTGGTTGGTGAGTAGAGAGCAGTTTAAATATGTTGTTGAAGCCAGAGAAAACCTGCCTAATACAGATTTAAACAATCAAGAGATTTATTATCTCATATAGCTGAATTCCCAAGGTGGGACAGGCTCCAGGAAAAAGCAAGACTTCTTTCTCTGCAGTTCTGTGTTCTTCCCTCCTTAGCACGCCAGTTTTGTTCATGGTCATAAGACGGCGGCAGCAGCAACTGGAGCAATGAGCTTTCTCCTTCATGTACCTTGAGAGGGAACAAGACTCTCCCTCAAGGTTAGTCAGAATTCTCTCAGGTTGACATGTAAAAGTAATCATCACACCCTCTATCATGGAATAAAAGTCATCCCTTGGATCTGATTGAGCCCCATTTGTTCATGTGACCACCCTGAACCAGTCATCAAAAAGGATAATTGAGTTCCATGGTGGGACTCCATGGATCAGAACCCATCTATTGACAAAAGCTGGAGTTAGCCTTCCCTGCCTCACATGGGTTGTGTGAGGAAGGAGTGGGTGGGTGCTTGTTCTGGATAGGCAACCGGCCATGATTACTATGATCTTGATTCAGAGGAACTCCTAAAGCCCAGGGAGCCCTTTCTGGTGGAGTAACTGAGCTCTTGGAATCTTGAAACACAGTCACTTCATTGGAATGTTTCTTCAGTTGAAGGCCATGCTTACATCTTGGAGCAGCCTTACAAATTTTCCTCCTGGGAGTGCCTGAGTCCTGGGAGAAAGGAAGCCAAGTGCATCCCTCTCCTGGGAGGGAGAAGGAAATTAAAATAGCACTGCAAAGCACATTTTACTAGAGAGCATTTTTTGAAATCAGTATCAAAACATGAAGCATCTACAAAATACAATATTCCTCCACAGAAATTAAAGGTCATAAGTTCCTATTCAAGCAACATGAATAGAGGCAGCAGTTGAGCACAAGAGAAAATATTTGGGGGCTTCTGGTCAAGATGGCAGCATAGATAAATACAGTACTCACAGACTTCCACAACCACATCAGAATCACAACTAACCTACAGAACAATCATCATGTTGAACTAACTGAAATCTAGATGAATGAAAGGCCTACAACTAAGGGTATAAAGAAGAAACCACACAGAGACTGGTAAGAGGGGGAGATAGGCAGAAAGAGCTGGTCCCACACCCATATGTGACAGATAAAAATCAGGAGGGATATCGTGGCTGCAGAGGCTCCCCTGAGGAGCAAGGGGTCCAGCACAAGGGGTCCAGCACCAGGCCCCCAGCACAGAATTCCAGTGCCAAGAAGAGAAGTCCCCATAAGTTCTGGCTGTAAAAACCCAGCAGGGATTGAGGCTGTGGAAGGCAAACTGCTGGAGTCCCCAGCAGTTCCTTTTAAAGGACCCACATGCAGACTTACTTGGACTCACCCGCTCTGAGCCCCAGTGCTGGGGCAGCAGCAGCTCAAAAGGCACCAGGGACATACAGGGAGGAACTGAAGTGCCAGGCATCCGGGTGAGAGCTGGACGGGCAGCTTTTTCCCAGACAGAAGTGCTGGCAGAGGGCATCGTTCTTTTGATGAGCCTTCCCCCCATAGAGCAGGCAGGTGGGCACCATATCTGAGTCTCCATCAGCCTGGCTCACACTGTTCACGACACCATGGTGATTCCCTGAGATCCCACCCCACCAACTTGTGGGCCCACCCAAGCTGTTTCCAGTGGCTTTTCCATACTAATGATCTGTTTTGGCACATGCTTCAGATTTTCCTGAAATCTCTCAAACAAGCAGCATCTGGCCTCAGCATGCTCTGTACTTTTCACTAAGTGGCCCCAGGCCTGGCACTAGCAATAGCTGGTCTTGGTTCACAGCTGGGCCTCTCCTGGGTACCTCCAGCCCAACACACATAGCAGCCATCTGCAGATAACTTTGTAGCTCATGCCAGGTGGCTCTAAGAAGAACACAGGTGGCTGATCTTGGTGTGTACCTCCTAGGAGTCCCCAGAGCCAGTGTACCCACTGGACAGCTTCAGACCACATCAACGCACCACCCAACCACTTTTGCAAGCAACACACTCAAGGGGCAGATTCAGCAAGCACCAGAGCCCCATTGAGGTAAGTCTTGCTCTATGGGGTGGGCCCCTGCACAGCTGATCCTCTACAATGGCCTCAGCCAGTCCCTGCAGCTAATGGGTCTTGTGGTAAATCCCTCCTATTAATGTGCCAACAGCAATGGAGGCTCAACTATAGCAGAAGGGTGTGCACAGCCCACATGGGGGTGTGCACCTGGAGTGCCCAGCTTGGGTGAATGGGGAAGCTGTGCCACTGGACCCTACAGGACATCTACTAAATACATTAGGCCATCCCAGCAAGTATGAACTGACATGGTTTTGATTTGGATTTCTCTGCTGATTGATGATGTTGAGCAGCTTTTCATGTACTTGTTGGCCATTTGTATGTCTCCTTTGGAGAAAATATCTAGTTAAGTCCTTTGCCTATTTTTTAATTGGGTTATTTATTTTTCACTGTTGAGTTGTAGGAATTTCTTTTATATTTTGAATATTAACCATTATTCAAAGTAGAGTTTTCAAATATTTTTTCCTCATTCTATAGGTTGCCTTTTCATTTTCTTGATGGTTCCTTTTGCTGTGCAGAGGTTGTTAGTTTGATGTAATCCCACTTGTTGATTTTTGGTTTTGTTAACTGTGCTTTGGTGTCACATCCAAGAAATCATCACCAAGAACAGTGTCAAGAAGCTTTTCTCCTATGTTTTCTTCTAGGAGTTTTATAGTTTCAGGTCCCACATCTAAGGCTTTAATCAATTTTGCGTTGACTTTTGTGTATGATGTAATTTAAGGATACAATTTCATTTTTTTTGCATATGGATATCAAATTTTCCCAATGCCATTTGTTGAAGAGAATATCGTTTTCCTATTGTGTAGTCTTAACTCCATTATCGAAGGTCAGTTGGCCATCCATGCCTAGGTGTATTTCTGGGCTCTCCATTTTGTCCTGCTGGTGTATATCTTCATGCCAGTATCATACCGTTTTGGTAACTGAAGTTTTGTAATATATCACATTATTTCTTATTGAAGCTTAGTGACATGATACCAAAGCAGGGCTCAGCAAAAAAGTGGATGAGTTTGCCAGAGAGGGACCAACAAGAAGTTGGGGAAGTACATATTCATAATTTATGTTTTCTCTTAAAAATAGAAACCAAGCCACAGAGAAGGAAGAAGTGGACTTTAGGTCCATAGAAGACTAGCAAGCGTTTAAAATAGTCACTGAGGAAAATGGAGACAGAGATTTAAGCTAAGTAAATTTATAGCCAGGCTGAAAAATCAACTTTTACATAAGTTTCTTTCAATTCCGTTATCCAATTTCTCTCCATCAGGCTCTAAGTGGGTTTCCATATCACCTCTTTCCTGACTGGATGCTCGGAAAGTTTCCTTAAGAAAGGATACCTACCTGTTAACAAAACATTCTCCAGCCATTTCCAAAGTTAAAGAATTAATTTTCTTCCAATTCATGTTCATAAGCTGTCATTCGGATGTCATCAATGGTACTGAAATCCATATCATTAAAATATAAAACTTTTAAAACACATCTGTAAAAAGAAACCACAAAGACAACAAAGGGACATGTTTGTTTACTTTAGAATAACACAGTAACTCTGCGCCTCTTAGTCACCTTTCCAAACAACCCAGGATTTCTATTATTCATAACCATGACATTTGATCAAAGGAAAACACTAGAAGGACTACATGTGGCTTATTTCCCTGTGCTCTTTTCCCTAGTAGTTAAGCCAAACACAAATTTCATTATCTGGTTTCTAGTCACATTAATGAGCCATTCTGTTCTGAAATCTCAGACATTGTAGCCAAGGATTTTTCAGAGGGGTTGTAGGTAAATCTAAAAAAAGCAACAACAACAACAAAAAACCACCAGAAAATAGTAGTAATGTCAACAGTTTTTAGGGTCAGTTTGTCAAGTGGAGGAAAAAAGAAAAGGTTGTAAGTAGGGATTTTTCAATGCACTAAAAGATTTCTGTAATCTCTCCTCTTAGAAACTTGTCGCTCAGATTCACTAAGGCCCCCAGACAGCCTTAGGATAACGAGATGCCACAGCAGGCTTCCAGCTCTCCACAGTGAAAATTCTGTAGCTGGCTTCATCATTTTTTCTGTTTCGAAACCAACAACAATCATTACTTAGGGATTACCACTTGGATTTGTTCTCTTTATGGGGCATAAAGAAAGATAACTAAAATGCTTTTTACGTGATATTCTTCGTTGAAACTAGCTTTTTGTTTTTAACTACGGATGTGTAGTGGTGAAAATTTTGATTTGGTGCCGCCACTGCCTTAAGTCAGGGTGGGGTTCCACTTCCACGCCCCCCATCCCCCACCCCACCCCCCACCCCGCCCCGTGCTGTCAGCCCCAGAGAGCTGCGAATACAGGAAAAGGAGCAAATACCGTCCTGATTTACCCGGAAAATAGTTTCTACCTTGCAAACTCCTAAAAATGTCCCAGTGTTCGAAGGTCTCACTTTGAGGGGTACTGCTCTACAAAAAACGTAGACTAAACTTTAACTAGAAGGGGTAGGGGAGAAAAAAGAGAAAGAGACAAATTTGATTTTTGGTTAATTCATTTCTAAAATTCACTATCTTTTTTTTACATAAACTTATTCATGGTAGAACTAAAACAAATACATTTCAATACACTTTTAATAAGGTAATCAGCAATCTGTGTTAATGGTCATGAGGTCAGTAACACATTAATTATTACTAACTACCAAGATTTCTTTCTGAAACTCAAAATCAAATTCCAATAGTTTTTAGGAAAACCCATTTTAACTGAAAGAGTGGTCTTCATATTAGATGATTACTCTGTTAATAGTGTTAGGTTTTATTAAAGTTTCCAAAAGTGTTTTGCCCTGAATAGGGTCAATTCATGGTGATTTGTGATACAGTTTTGGGAGTTGCAAATAACTTCATTTACTCTATCAGTGAAATGGCAAAAAAAAAGAAGAAGAAAGAAAGCAAATTGAGCAGTGGAAAGTTAATACGTAGCAATGGTATTCAGACCTTCCCCTCTTAAAGCTCTTCAGTGACTCTGATGGCTCTTGTGATAGTCACTCACCACTCACTAGCCTTGGTCCTTGCTCTCTCCCCCTGGACATTCATCTTCTGAAGACCTCACTCTAAATAAAAGACTAAATTGTCAGATTGAATTTAAAAAATTCTATATGGATGCATAGAAGAAATGTAGCTAGTTAGATAGGTCTATGGATTTTATATATTATATATAACATGTTATATTTAGAGAACAAAAACCTCAGCCTTATTAGTCTCTTCTTGAAAAACAGCATTTACATTATTTAAAAAGCAAACCAGTATTATGTCTTATTCCCTCCGTGTTCTGCCCTCACCCCCTATAGGTAACCATTTGTATTGATTTCTTGCTTATCCTCGTGGTGTTTCACCCAGCAAATGTAAGGAAGTACCCCCACAACCTTATTTTCCCTCTTAAAAAAACAACGTAAGCATACCATACGAACTCTTGGCAATACTGCTTTTCTCGCCTAATGATATGCCCTAGAGTCCTTGCTTCACGAAGACGGCCTCGTCCTTCACTGCCGGCCACATGGCATGCTCTAGTGCAGCCCGTCGGTCCCCGCTGTCTCCTTGTCTCAGAAAACTGAGGCGGTGGAAGTTTTCCGTGACCACGAACCGTGCCGTAATGAATAAGTGAACACACGCAGGGCTGTGTTTTTAAAGCTAGCCTTTCACCTCCTGACTCGGAGGAAAAGATAAGCATGCTTTGATTCTAACACCTTGACCCCTTTAGCTTCCAGTCTTTCATCCTAGAGTTCCAAGGAGCTTAATTTGAAACTGAATGCCAGAAAGTTTAATTTCTACAAAAGTACACATTGTGCAAACAAGAGAAACCAACTCTGATAGACTTAGGAGAAAAGAGAAGAAAGGCTGGACAGCAGGCTCAGATCTGACGTCGTTAGGGAAAGTCCATCGATTGCCCTTACAGCTGATGAGGAATGAGGAGTGCTGGTTCTTTCCTTCCTCTCTATTACGATTAGCGAGTTCCAATTTTACCCCAACCAAATAATTTTGGTTTATCTTAATGCCAAGTAAACCAACTCTCAACTTCTCTCTTATAAAGCTGTAACAAGTCAGGGCTGAAAGGGACTCTGTCAAGGTATTTGGCCAGTGTTGCCCCCACCCCATTTTTGATTATGGTAAAACACACATAACATGAAGTTTACCATGTTAGCCTTTGAGCATACAGTTCAGTGCTATTTAGTACATTCATAGTATCACGCAACCATCACCATCATCCGTCTCGGTAACTCTTTTCATCCTCTAAAACTGAAACTCCGTTCCCTGGCACCAACCATTCTACTCTCTGCATCCACAGAGAGTCATCTAAGGGCCTCATCTAAGTTGAATCACATACTATTTGTCTTTTGCAAATGACTTATTTCATCTGTGTTGTAGTGTATGTCAGAATTTCCTTCCTGTTCAAGACAATAATATTCCATATATATATCCCATGTTTTGCTCCTCCACTCATCTGTCAGTGGACACGTGGTTTGCTTCCACATTTTCACCATTGCGAGCAATGCTGCTATGAACATGGGTGCACAAATATCTCTTTCAGAGCCCACTTTCAATTCTTTGGGGAGTATACCCAGAAGCAGAATTGCTGGATCATACAGTGATTCCATTTTTAATATTTTGAGGAACTGCTATACTGATTTCCACAATGCAGGACCCTCTTTTCTGGAAGAGGACAGTCTGTGGAAATCTCCTCATGCTTGGGGGACCCCTGTGCTTACCTGCAGCCATCCCCACCCAGAAAGCCACACAGGGCACCTTCTTGATCAGGAGGTGGATTGTGTCCCCTCTACACTGCACAGATGCACAGGCAGCCCCCTCACAACCAACTGGTGCCTCCTCTCCCTCCAAGAAACCCCACCCCTTCCACATGAAACATGAGGCTCAGGCTTCTGTATCTGGTGAGGTCTAGCATAAGCCACATGTCAATGGACATTTCCCTCTGCATGGACCTCTGAAAGCTCTGAAGTGGGGAAGGGTATATTCCAACCCTCTAAGTGAACGGAAAATGGTAATTTCTGATTCCTGTTAGGTTCAGGCAATGGCTATGGCCATTTCCCTCACAAGTTATATAAGTATGAATGAATCTTACATCAGCAAGTGTTAATTTTCCATTCAGACAGCACAGACTGGTCTCACATGAGAGACACACTTCTGATCCTCCTTCAGCCAAATCCCTGGTGTTATGGGGTCAAGGAGGCCTCCAGCCCCTGTTTTGGCCTTTCCATTTCCAAACGCCTTGCCATTGCCATTCTGGACCCATGGCACCACCTCCAAATACCCCTTTCGTCCCCAGCTCGCTCTCTTAAAGGGAACTCAAATTATCCCATGATACCAAAACCTACTGGGACAGTAACGTCTCACATCCCTGCCCCATGCATTAGTCTCCTAGGCTGCTGGAATGAATTACCACCACCATTTATTTCTTTTCTTTCACAGTTCTGGTGGCCAGAAGTCCAAAATCAAGGTGTTGGCAGGATCTGTTCCTTCCAGGGGGTCTGAGGGAGAATCCACTCCATGCTCCTCTCCTGGGTTCTGGTGGCTGCTGCAGTCCTTGGTGCTCCTTGGCTTGGAGCTGCATAACTCCAGTCTCTGCCTCTGTCCTCACGTCCCCTTCTCTGTATGTCTGTGTCTCTGTGTGTCTGTGTCTCTGTCTCACTCTGTCTTTCTCTTCTAAGGGCACCAGGCATTGGTTTTACACCCCACCCTAAATCCAGGATGATGTCATCTTAAGATCCCTAATTGCATCTGCAAAGATCCACTCCAGATAAGGTCACATTCACAGGTTCTAGGGGAACATCTCCTCTGGAGCCATCAGTGTACTCGCTGCACCCCAGCAAAACAGAAGAGGGAAGAGCCCACTGCTCCTGAGGGAGTGTGCGTGCCCCTGCCAAGCCTCCTTGGCCTTCCTTCCGGAAAAGTACACTGCAGGCTGGATGATAAAAAATAACGGGATAGAAGTTGACCTACTCCAAAAGAGCTAATAAAACAACAACGGTCTGAGTTGCGTGTGTGTGTTTTGAAGGACTGGCATTTCTACTTAGAAGAGCACTCTGAAACAACCTCTTCCTCACATCAACTGAAGTGACTGTGACCCGTGTGACTCTGCCTTGGAGACCCTATCCCCCAAACAGGAAAAGCAGATAATGAGTTTTAATTAAAGTTGATTGGAAACTTGGACGAAGGCTCTTGGGGGTAATTACAAGGCAGGACCACCCATGATTGAGGGAGTTTTCCTAACAAACAAGTAAACATGAATGAATCTTTCAAAAACAGAAACAGAACCTCGTATATTTACATGACAGTAGAGGAGAGGATCCTGGCAAGAACTGAAGACTGCACCGACCTACATGAAAGGGAACATCCGTGAGAACAGACGCCGCATATGCGGGAGAACAGCTTGCTTGAGCAGCTGAGGTGTAAGGACACCGAGATTCGTGCCCGTGGCCTCCCTGAGATCATGCCTAATAAAGAGCATGCGACACATACCAAGTCAGACAGGCATGATCCTTAGGGTCCTCCAATGTCCATAGATTAGTCATCCTCATACTTGCTGCAGGGAAACATTCCAGATGAGCAGGGACCAAGCATGAATGCCACTGAGCACTCCTGAGCTGTGGGATGCCCCAAGCCGTGATCCTCAGACTCACCTTCAGGGCATATCCCCGAAGTGGTCACAGGTTGAGGAATCCCATTGCCAACTTGGCTTGCTAGAGCAGAATGCTAGGAGGACTTTCTAGCCTGAAGCTTTTTTTATCACGTGTCAGAACTCATGGGCACCCTGGCTGCCACCCCAGGGGACAGCCATTGTAGGAATTGCTCATCCTGCTCAAAGGTCAGTCTGCTGGAGGAAACGCACAGGCAGTGGCCCAATAGCTGCTGGGGGATTCATGTGTTCAGATGCGTTGAAGGCCACAGAGCACACCCCATCACCAAATGTTTCATCCCTAATACCCATCTGAGCCACTCTCACCCAATTGTATCCTCCCTGATGTTAATATTTTCCAGAAACCTCAAGCCCAGAATCTATACCCAGTGGCTTGGCTTCAAGGTAATTTGTCCTGCTCACTCAGCAGAGAGACTGAACCCCACAGGCTGAGCAAGTGCAAAGGCCCTGAGGCATGGCCAGGGAACAGAATGGCAGCCAGTAGGGTTAGGATCAATGAGTAAAGGAGGAGGGGATCGGGAGAGAAGGTTAGAGAGCTGGGTAATGCCAGATAACTTAGAGACCATGGTTGGGAGTCTAGTTTTTATTCTTAGTGTATCAAGCTGTCATGGAAAGGTTTTAGGAAGGGGAGTGACACGATCTTATATTCAGAGCCAGGCACTGCCTTTCCCTGAGGTTTCTTCATGTCTGAATCAGTGATGCGTCACGGGAGAAACAAAAGCTGCTTCCTGGAAAAATCACAGCAGCGTCTTTGTATTTATTCCCTTTCTTGCTCGTAGCCCTATTTCTTTTACAGCCTGGAACCTGGAGACTTGTGCTGCCCTCCCAGGTGTCACTGGGTGCAGCCATGCAGGTGTCAGGTCATAGGTCACTGTGGGCATCCCCACAAGGGGTCATGCCCTGGGCAATCCTGACTGGTCCCTCAAGGAACAGAGACAATCCTGGGGAGATGCAGCCACACCTGGCCATCAAGTGCACACTTGTCACTAGATGGTGACAGAGAATAATACTGTCTCTCCCAACCTGTCTCCTACTTCTAACTTTGGTTTCTTGTTTTTACCTTTAAAAAGCAATCGATCAGTAAAAAATCAGTGAGCTGTTCATGTACGACATGTGTACTTTTCTGCAAGGATATTACACTTCAATAAACAGTAAAAATGAAAGCATGCATGCAATTTCATAATGAAAATAAAGCTTCCAAAATTGATGTGCTTTTTATTTATGAGCTTTTAAAAGCATCCTCCCCAGCACTTCCTTTCTCTCTCCCAGTGCTGTAACTGAGCTAAACTGTTTGTGCAGTGTTTTATGGGTCTTCAGATGTTTCTCTCTGATAATTCTCCTTCAAATCACTAATAAGAAGAGTTCCAGACTACACCCCACAAAGGATGCCTTTGGGCCCTCCGAAGCCCCTCCCACTTCCTCACTGCCTCCTCCCAGGCCCCTCCAGTGGCCCTTCCTGGCTCACTGGATCTCCCGTAGCCAGCGGGGGGCTTTCTAAGGAAACAGTGCTATTCTAGGGTTCAACAAAGAAATCCTCCTGCCTTTGAGATTCCAAAAGCTCAATTTGTTCAGTCTTAACCCCTTGGCACTGCAGATTGCTCACTCCTGAATTTGCTATTGTCTGAGACACTCCAGGGGCTGAAGCGCAATAGAGAACAGTGATAATATCCTTTTTGTGTTAGGGAAATCGCTGTAAACACCTAACTAATTACCACCACCTGATGTTCACATTTCCTCATTTGAGCAAATTTAAAGCTTTCTGTGCCAAATTTCTTTCTAGTTGGGATACAGCAAACAGCAGCACGGGCCAAGTTCTGACCCCCTCCCTTCTCAAAAACTCAAGAAAATAGTTATGTATTTGGGGGTGGGGGCAGGTGGCAGCTTGACAAGATTACTTCCTAATGCTTGACCTGGGTCTGCTTTATCCGTACATATTGCGGCCACTCTGGCCTCAAGAAAAGCCCTATTTATACCAACAGGCATGTCTCAATCGGTCGCTGAAATTGTTTAAGGTCTGTTACGCTTCAAAAAAGCAGGCACCCTATTTATCTGACCTACTTCTCAGGCATTGAGACTTTCATGAAGGACCGTTACACTTCCTTTGTATGATCACTCTCTTCTCTTCTGACTACTTGTAGCTGATACTAACTCCTTATGCTGTTAGTGGTTGCTTCCGCATTTCCAGTCGCTCCTACTACTATTCCTTGACTTAGCAACTTCACAGACATTATCTACTAAGGACTGAGCTTAATTTTGCATGACCTATGTCTCTCTCTCCCACCTTCCCAATGTAATCAGACACTGTGTTAATATGACTGTGCTACTATTCTCTGCAGCCTAGTAATAGACAGTGATACCGTGTACCCCCAACATCATGCCCTCAGAGGAGCGTGGCTCTGAAGCATTCTCCCCAGTCATGCGAAACTTCGATCTAATCACAAGAAAGCCAAAACTGGGGGACATCTAAAAAGTAACTGGCCAGTGCTATGCTGTTCAAAAGTATCAGTCAGGAAGGATAAGGAAACACCGAGGAACTATCACACATTGGAAGAGACTGAGGAGACATAACAAAACCTAGTATGGAATCCTGGATTGGATGCTGCAGGGGAAAGGGACATTCACGGGTTTTCGGCTGAGAGTCAACACTATGTGAAGCAGGAGAGGGCAAAGAGAGAAACTATCTTTCTGGTCTGAAGAATCAGAGGATGTAGTTCGGGGCAATCACAGCTACTGGGGGGGGGGGCGTGGGGGTACCCCACAGAGGAGAGTGCCAGAGAGCAGGAACCAACATCCATGTGTGGACGAGTCAGCCCCGGGCGACAGCTACCGCCGGCCAGCACTGCCCGGAACAAGCTCCAGGGAACGATAAAGGGCTTGAACTGAGATTTGAGTTTGCAGTTTAACACCCTCCATGTAAGTTTTTGCTAGAGCAAAATAATATGTTTTAGAGGAATATTACACAATCCAGAGTTCCTATAACATAATATTCAAAGTATCTAGGACAAAAACCCAAATTTGCTCAACATGTGATGAACAGAGAAAATGTAACAAATCATCAAGGAAAACACCACAAAAATAGGCAGATTCTTAGATAACTTCAATGTCGCAAACAATAATTTCATGCCAACTACTATAATTATGCTGTGATATTAAGAAAAACATACTCACAATGAATAAAAATATAGAAAATCTCAACAGAGGAGAAGAAACTAGAAACTATAAAATGAACCAAGCGGAAATTCTAAAACAAAAAAATAAAGTATCTAAAATAAAAATATTTATTATACAGGCATGGCAATTACTAGAGATGACAGAGGAAAGAGCCAGTGAACTTGAAGTTATCCAATTTGAGAATATTACACATTTTAAAAAATAAAATGAATAGCACATCCACCAGGATGATTATAATAAAAACACAAGTATTGGCAAGGATAGGAAGACACTGGAACCCTTGTACATTGCTGGCAAGAACGTAAAATAGCGCAGCTGCTATGGAAAACAATTTGGCAGTTCCTCAAAAACCCTGTGACTGCAGCCAGCAGCAACTCTCCTCCTACCTACACACCGAAGCACCTGAACACAGGTATCCAAACAAAAACTCAGTCTGAAGGTTCACGGCAGCACTATTCACAATAGCTATAACGTGGAAACAGCCTAAATATCTATCAGGTGATGAATGAATAAGCAAATGTGGTATATCCGTGCAATGGAATATTATTCAGCCATAAAAAAGAGTGAAGTACTGATATATGCTATAGTGTGAATGAACTTCAAAAACATAATGCCAAGTAAAAGAAGCCAGACACAAAAGATCACATATTATTTGATTCCATTTACATAAATATCCAGAATAGGTAAATCCATAAAGACGTAAAACTGATTAGTGGTTGCCAGGGGTTGAGGAAGGAGGATTAGGGAATAACTCTTAACAAGCATGGGGTTTCCTTTTGGGGTGATGAAAGTATTTTGGAATGAGATAGAAATGAGGGTTGTACAATATTATGTATTAAATGTCACTAATTTGTATACTGTAAAAGGGTTAATTTTATGAGACGTTTATCTCAATACAAAGATATATTAAAAAAAAAAAAACTGAACAGCACCTTGAGAGTGATCATGCAAAGGAAGCATAACTACCGTTCTCCAGTCTCAAAATGAAGCAAAAAGAAACTCAGAGATCAGAAATAAAAAGGCAGATAATGATTGTTTGCATAGAAAATTCTGAAGTATTTCTAAAACAACTAACTGAACTAGTAAGTGCTTTAAGCAAGGTTTAAGGATGCCACTTAATTTACAAGAACCAGTTGTTTTTATATACTAACAGCAAACAACTGAAATGAAATTAAGAAAATTTTATTTATAATAACTTCAAAAAACATAAAAGTGATAAATTTAACAAAAGATGTATAAGGCCTCTATGTGAAATATATAATATCGCTGAGAGAAATTAAAGACTATGTAAGTGAAGAACTATACCATGTTCATGGACTATAAGACTCAATATTATAATCAAATTTTTTTTCAAAATTATACAGATTCAAAGTAATTCCAATTACAACCCACTGTGATTTTTTTCTTTATAGAAATCAACATGCTACTTCTAAATTTTATTTTAAAATACAAAAGACCTGGAATGTGCAGAATGATCTTGAAAAAAATTTTCAAATTAGGGACTTAGACAACTTGATTAAAGAGTTTTTTAAGGCCACAGTAATCACGACAGTGTGTGGTTCTTGCATAAAGATCAACAAGTCGACCATTGAAGCAGAATTGAAAACCGACACAGATCCACACTTCTATGGTAACTATTTTTAAAAGTTTTTTAAATCCTCATTTGAGGAATTTTTTTTTCGTTGCTGTTACAGAGAGTGGAAAGGGGAAAGGGAAACCTTGATGCTAGAGATAAGCACTGAGTGATTGTCTTCCATACACACCCACACCAGGAACTGTACATGCCCCACCTGGGGTTAGAACCCACAACCCAGGTATGTGCTGTGACTGGGAATTGAGCCACCCCCTTTCAGTTGTAGGACAGTGCTCCAATCAACTGAACCACACTGGCCAGGGCTGTAGCTTTATTTTTAACAAAGGCACCAAAGCCATTCTTTGGGGAAAGTTTTCAAAAATTGCTGCTGCAATAACTTGACATCCATAGAGGGAAAAAATGAATATAGATTCCTATCTCACAGCTTATACAACAGAAAAATAATCCAAGGTGAATCATGGATATAAACATAAAAGTAAAAACTATAAAACTCACAGAGGGAAAACATAAGAGAATATAATTTGGCCGGGTTGGAGAGGAAGAAGAGAGAAAGATTACTTAGGTCACAAAACAATAATTATAAAAGAAAAAAGTTACATTATACTTCACCAAAATTTAAAACTTCTGCTTATCAGACAGGGAGAAAATATTACAAAATATATAGCAAACAAAAAATTATTATTGAGGATGTATAAAGAATTCCTACAACTCAATTATAAAAAGGCCAAGAACACAATAAAGCAAAATGGGCAAAAGATTTGAGCAGATACTTCACAAAAGAAGATACACAAGTCATCAACAACTTGTTCGATATAATCAGTCATCAAGAGAACAGATTAAAGCCACTTATATGAGACAGCCCTGTACACACTCACCAGAATGGCTAACGTTCTAAAGAAAGCCACCACTGTTGACAAAAATGTGGAGCAACTGGCGTACACATCGCTGGTGAGAGTACGAAATGTTATATCCACGGCAGAACATGATTTGGTAGTGTTCTGTTTTTATTACTGTGGCAAAACACATATTATTGACTGTACCATTCTTAACCCTTGTAAGCGTCTGAGTCGATGATATTAAGCACATTCACACTGCTGTGCACCATCATCACCATCCCTCCCCGTGACTTTCAGCTCACACCAAACCCTGTTAAACAGAGCTCCTCATTCTCTCCTCCTCCCAGCCCCTGGCAAGCACCATTACCTTTTCTGTCTTTACAACTTTGACTACTCTTAGGTACCTCCTCTAAGGGATATTATACAGTATTTGTCTTTTTGTGACTGGCTTATTTTACTTAGCACAATGTCCTCAAGGGTCATCCATGTTGTAGCATATTTCAGACTTTCATTATGTTTTGAAGTTGAATAACATTCCATCGTGTATATATGTGTTTGCTTATCCATCCGTTGAATGCACACGTGGGTTGCTCCCATGTTTCAGCTATTGTGTATAATGATGCTATGAACATGGGCGTACAAATTCTCTGGGATCCAGCCTGCTTTCACTTCTTTTGGATATGTACCCAGAAGTGGAACTGCTAGATCACACAGAAATTCTATTTTTAATCTTTTGAGAGACTGCCATCATTTTCCACAGTGATTGTACCATTTCACGTTCCTAGCAGCAGTACACAAGGGTTTCAGTTTACCTACATGATCACCAGCACCAGTTATTTGTTTCTTGTTTTTTAAGTTGAAGTGGTATGGGATTGGGTTAAAGGACCTGAAAGGCCTGATACAGAAGTCTGGGGGTGGTCCTAGGAAAATGGACAGAATGGTAAATGGAAACACAAGGGTGAATAAAGTAAGGTTCTTTCTTGATGCGGACACTGAGCCAGCAGTGTCCACATCATTATGGATGAATTAAAACATACACACAGACTACCGCGTCTGGTGGAGGAATAAGGATGATATCGTGGCTTTTCTCTCAAGAGGAGCCAAAGCCGCAGCCTCCGCCATGACAGGCCTTTATTCTAATAATCTCTCCTTACATTCCAAGATGGTTCTTCCTCACTATCCGGGTTACAACAAAGGAGCCAATGCCCCTCATTACATCACAGAAGAAGTACATTAGCAAATGAATAGGCAGACAGTTACACTGGGCCTGCAAGGTACTTGCAGGGTGAGAGGGTTTCAGCAAAGGAGGAAGTCTCAAAACAGCCTAAGTATATTGCAAATCTAACTACCCATGAGAGAACCTATCTGTGGGCTTGGGTCCTATGCATCTGAGTGGGAGCTGGGCCCATGCCACGCAGAAGGGTCTGCCACACTTTCTTGCAAGAAGGGAGTGAATTTCAGTCTTTTGGTTACGGGGAATAAAATTTGATGCATGCGCTCAGAAGCAGTGATCCTACTGCATAGTGACCACTGTTCAGAGCACATGAGAGTCAAACTCTTGGTTCAGTACTTGGTAGAACCTCAGGTGTCTTGTCCTTATCCACAAAATGGGGATGATAACTTCTCCCCAGAATTGCTGTGAAAAGTTAATGGATACAAATTCTTAGCACAATGCAAGGCTTACAGTATTTGATAAGTGATAGCTATCACAATTATTCATTTATGTTTAAGCCACCACTTTAGATAACAGCTAATTTATTGCAGGTAAGTTACTATGTGCCAGGCTTTGTGATATTGCTTTACAAATAGTATCTAATGTAATGTAACACTATAAACTACCATTTTTACCTGCATTTTACAAATGAAACTGAGGCTTAGATTTCCCAAAGCCACACAGCTGATAAATAGCAGAGCCCAAGTGGGATCCCAAGGGTCTCTGCTTTCCAAGTCCCTGGCCTTCACCTTGGGTGATTCTGGCCAAAGACCTCTTACCGGAAGAGCATCAGCAAGGATGAAGGGGGCTGGGGCTGACGTCCTGCCTGGTGCTAGGCCTCACATCATCTGGCACCCATTAAGCTCCACTGCAAATTGTATGATTAATTCAGACTATGATTTTAAAAGAAGTAAACTAAACAGAAAGACAGAAAATCTGAGCATCAGAGAATGGGCAAGAATGTGGACAGAGCCCATCAATAAACATTGGCCCAATGAATCAATGAGTTTGTCTTCTAGTAGACTTTTAGGTATGGGAAGCGAGCAGCATGTAGCTATCCAACTTGTTTTTTTTAATCTGCCTTTTCAAGAATAAATTATACAATGAGCATGTATCATTAAAAAACAAATTTTAATTCCCCTTGCTATTCCATAGTATCATCTGTTGAAAAATAATCTAATGTGAACTTAATCTACTGGAAACCACCAGGATACACTATTAAATAAAAATCTGGGAAGTAGGAATTGGACTGTGTATTTACTTTGCCTCCATTATCATACATATTTCTTTACAGGCAGGAGGCAACGTTAGGATTAGATATCCCATTGAAATAAACTGAAATTTCTTTGAACCCTTAAATTCTGTTATACGTTTCTTCCTACCCCCCATAATTTACCAAGATCTTCAGATGTTACAAATGGTTATGCTTTAAAATACAAAATTTCTATGTTTACAAAAATGTTTCTCTCCAACTCAGAGTTTAACATGAAACATGTAATTAGCTCTACAGGGTTCCAAGTGTAACTCGATTTAATTAGTCTCCTAAATCAAATGCATTACAAAGAAGTGTCCTCTTGTTGATTCAAGCAACACTCCTCTCATCACACTACAGTGAGACCCGTGTCCCCTCCACCTGAATCTGGGCAGGCCCTGTGACTGTTTGGCCAATAAAATATGGCAAATGTGATGCCAAGCCAGTTTCTAAAGGGCCCAGGCCTCAAAGAGAGTGGTTTCCACTCCCTGTCTCTTAGAATAATCGTTCTTAGAGCCCAGTTGCCAACCTGTGAGGACGCCAAGGAAGCCCCCTAAGGATGTCATGAACTAAGGCCTCCTGAACCCCGAACCAACAGCAGCTCCAACTTGCCAGCCACGTGAGTGAGCCGTGTTGGAAATGAGTCCTCCTGCCCCGATAGCCCACGTTGACATTTGAGGGGTAGAGACAAGACGATCATTTGTCTTGGGTCATGCCGCTACGGTTTGGAGTAGTTTGTCACACAGCGATAGACACTGGCCCACTCGGATTTTCTCTAGATGAACGCCTGAACGTAGCAATCCCACTGTCTCAACTACGTACATTCTCAACTACCCAACCTATGATTTGTGTGGTTCACAAAGCCAGAGGTGAGAAACAAACACACAATCAGGCACCTGAAAACTCTTCACGGCTTCTTTATTAGGATGCACCCACAGTACAGAGCCTCTCACACATCTGTGAAAGGGGAGGGTTACATTTCTCTTTGGGAGCACCTTCACTTTTGTTTCCGTTACCACTTTTGACGAAAGTAAATCATTTTCAAAGAAAAACATTTTAAATTCCAAGTGTGTATAAGACTCAGCTTGCATTTTGTTGTGTTTGAAAAGGAAGTAGTAGCATATTTGAGCCAGAGCTGGAAGATTGTTTTGTGGCATTTTAACTTTGATGGTGGAAAAGAAGTCTTCACTGCCTGGTTGAACCAGTCTATAATTTTCATATGCAACTTTTCATGTTAAAAATGTTTCATTTTTACCTCTCTACCCACAGATGCAGTTTAAACATACATACACGCGCACACACACACGCAACTAAACAAAACCATTCATGAACCACAGCATTTCTAACAGGGAAAATAAACTTTTGCTGCCCTCTCCTGCTAAAACAATGAAATACTAACATACCAAAAGATTTATGAAGCTAAAGCGAAATCCTCAAACCAAAAGCAATGGACATGTCATTCTCATATACCTCCGTCAAAAATCAGACAACCACCAGAAAACATATTGGTAATATTTATATTTGAAAGTTCCCCACTGATACATGAGGTTTGGATTACAACTTATTTACAGTAAGTGATTTCTAAAAAAGTAAAGAGAGACAAGGGAAGAAAGAAAAAGGAGGGTGGGGGTGGGAGGAAAGAAGGGAGAGTAAAGGAAACCTATACTCATAGACGTCACAACATGGGGTGTTTATTTCCTTGAGACCCTGCCGCTGCTATCGGGCACAAGAAGCAGCACAAACGAACATTCCACTAGTTCGAAATTTGCTCAACTTTCTCTCAAGATGCACAATTCTTTCAGATTTTCAAAATCAAATACTGAGAAATATAAAATGCATTGCCAATATACTTATTATAAAAATCCTTTGTGGCTCATTCCTTAACTCCACTCAGAGAAAGCAGCTGAGCCAGAATATAAAAATAAAATATTGATGTGCAAATAAAAAACATCACCGATCATGCCTGGTGTCTGTCACCTTTCTGCTGTAGGTGACTTGTCACTTTGTGATAACATTGGTAATAGCATCAAGAGAGAGAATCTTTTCATTTCCTGGGCCAGGTCAGTGCATCTGATTAAAGGGGGAAGAAAAGACAAAACAGAAAGGGGGAAAAAATAACTCTTAAAAATGCCAGTAACATCCATACATTTTCCCTCTCCCACCCCCTACCCCCACAAAAAAATAAAAAAGCTTTTAAAGCTCTAAATATACTTTTTTTTTTTCTTTCCATAGTGTGACTGAGCCTAGGGCTATACGTTTTAAGCATAGCAGGTGCAATTACAAGCAATTCCTGGCTCTGCACCCTGGACTGCCCCACGCATAGGAGGTACAAAATAAATTAAACCCTTCCCTTCAGGCACGCAGCCCAAGATGAAGGAGCATAACCCTGCTTGTGAGTATCCAGCGGCATCGAGGGTATTACTTCTTACTTTTTTATTTTTTATCTTATTTTATTAAAAAAACAGATGTTAGGGAGAGCAAAATATAATAAAATTTAAAAGGACACAAACTAAATCCTGAGGGAAACCACTGGGGACGCTTGCACAATGAGAAAGGAATGCATGCTTGATTCGAGGGACGAAATGGGTCAACTCACTCACGTGGTTTTTCCAGGCCCACAGCCTAAGGCCTCGGCATCACTCTGAACCACAGGGTTTGTGTTTGTTTTTTTCTTCCAAAGACACTCTTAATCCTACCCCTGAAACCAATATGGTAGGGATAAGTTTGGAGTGATCATCACTCACTAACTACAATATTCGCTATTTAAAAAATAGATTTATATATAGTTCTGGAAATTATGAAGCAAACAAAATATAACACGAAGACGCATTTGTCACAATGAGCTCAAGTTGCAGCAACAGCAGAAATGTGGGAAAGGACAGAGAGGGCTGCTGCAAATGCAGCAAGTAGGTCCTTAAATATGTCACATAGTGCAACAGTCAGTTACCTCAGCTACTCTGCGTCACCGGACACAACATGACAAATGTCACATTGTCACTTTCAATTAAAAAAAGAGTGTTTCTTCTCAGAAGTTGCCCTATGAATTTTAGACATATAGCTAAAATTGCTTCTTTAAATATGTCTAAAATTTGGCTTTATTCTTCTCAGTTTGGAATGATCAACACACAAATTGACATTAAGGATATGTGTGTAGTTCTCACCTTACCTCTGAGGACAGGGTAAGGTATAAAAACAGGACCCTGGTCTTTCTCATTTCAAATGAGTGCATTTCATTCTAATGGGCAGAGATGCTTCATAAACCTGTGATTTTAATGTCCACTATCTAAAAAGATGAAATAATGGCAAACAAAAAGTTTATACTGTCAAAATAAATATAATGCAAAGTCAAAACTAATGGGCTAAAATCAGAGGTGATCTGCTACAAATTTATGTCTTAATCTTTAGTATCTGAACTTGCACCTTTGCTCCAACACTTTGAAAGGAAGTTGTTTCATCTCTGGCAGCCTCGGCCAATTTTACATTGAATCCTCATGAATGTTCTTTAAAAAAAAAAATCTACGAATTCCATTAAACCATGTTGTGTTTGGTGTGCATATGATTCTTTTACTGCTATTTCTTTTTCAGAATTAACAATGCCAAGTTTTCTTTCTGGTTTACAAGGTTGTTGAGATGACAATATCCATTATTAGCTGACTTTTACGCACAAACTGTGACCTGATAATCCTGAAACACTTAACAGGGAAGAAAGGTCAGCAGCCTCCCCCGCCCCCTTTTTGGAAACAATACAACTGCATATTCTACTTTGTATTTAAATGGAAGAAAATATACAAGCCCATATTGATATTATATTTCTACTAAGAGTAACAACAGTTCATATGTTCATGTTTGCTGCTATCACAATTCAACGCATGAACACGGAGTCAGCTCTAGACCATGAATACTGCTGGAAGTGATGGTTTAGGATTACCAACTCACGATGCCATATCTGTAACAAGCAAAAGCATCCTGGAAATAAGCCCCCAAACACATAACTTTCAGTACATAATAATGCAACCACATTAGGTAAGTACATACTGTATACAAGTTTTATCAGTATTTTTATCTCCCCAAGGTGTTAAGAGTTCTCTTTTAAATACAAAGCAGAGAGCCAATAAGATATATCTATGATACAGCCCTAGGTTTGTTTTGTTTAGTATTTTTTTTGTATTTTTTTCTTAAACAATTTGGTCACAATGCACCTTTGATATAAAAGCATTTTTAAACTTTATTATTAATACTCAGGACATTAGGAATTTCCAGATTTTTTTCAGTAGCATTTGTAGAACCACTTTTGGTAACAAATACAGTAGTTAGGAATACGCATCCAATTCAGAATGCATAATAATGTTTATCCTGAATCCTTTCCGGCTAAAAACAGGGCTGGCGCTGTGATGAGATATAGAAGGAGAATCTACAAAAAAACACTGTAACATGTTTGTTTTTTCCCAGAGGCTACATCCTCTTTTGCTGGAATACTTTATAAATACATATTAAAAAGTAAGGCAACAACTCCAAACAGTCCAGGCTGTTTGCTCAACTCCATTCCCAATTAGATTCACAATCCTGGCGATCAATTTCACGGTTGTACTGTTTAAGTGTTTGTCTTTCTGATTTCAAAATGGTCCAAAAGGATGTTTTCTGACATCTCTACAACATCTCTGGCGTGTGTGTGTTCAATGATGTACGCAACTAATACTGGTCAGGTACTGAAGCCTACGATGTCCCAGTGCCTGTTTTCCAAGGATTCAAGACATTGATTTGGATTCACCACAAACTTGCATGAATCCAAACTTCCCTTCCCTACTATGTTTATCACCTCTTCTCTTTACCCCTAATTTTAAAACTAAAGGAGTACCAGGACTAACTGGTTACTGGAAAGATGTTCACTCCAGTAAGCAAAACTTTTATCAGGGGCCTTTGTAATTAATCCGTGGCCCCATTGCAAGTGGACAATCAACTCATGAAGATGTGCAAAAGGAGAAGATGTCAAATACAGTCAAGTTATCCAGAAGAGGATGTTGTACAAACGTACATGGAAATGACAGTCTTTTTTTTCTTCCTTTACTATAAATACATTTAACAGCTTAGCAGAAAGACAAGCTAAATTTAAGATTGTTCACATTTAAAAATTGTTTCATACTCTCTGCTAATGATAAATAAGAATCCTGACACTGGAATTTTAACAGCAATTTCATTAACACATCTCTGAAGACTGCTTTTTTTTTTAATAAGGGTTAGAACAATGATTATGTTTGCAATGTTCTGAGAAGTCCATCTACTGTCCAAACTTTGGATTGAAGTCCTTATTTTTTTTTCCTTTACTTAGAGACAGGTATATACAGTGCTGTTGTAATAATGAAACAAATGTGAAATCTACTGTAAAGTTGCACAATACAGAAAACTGTTGCTCCATCTTCTACTACATAAATGTGTGACTCCACAGGTTAGTAATGTTGCTGTCATCGTTTTGTTAAGTTGGAATTATGCCATCACGTCGAAGGCCTCTCTTCAACTCCAGATCCTCCAGTTTTTTCCATAATTCTTCACGCTCCTTTTCTTTCTTTTTCTCACTAGGAAAGAAACAGAACGTAAGGTAAATACCTGGAAAGGTTTAAAGAGATTATTCATCAATAACTGCCCCTTTGCTATGCTTTCCCCCCCATGTATGTTTTAAAAGGTCTTTGAAAAGTTTGGCCTTAAACTAGTGGGTGTTTTTTTCTTTTTCGTTTTTTCCTCTCTTGCTCTTTATTTTTTTGACACTTACACAAAGTAATATTAATGAACAGAGTAGGAGATGACAAAAATATTTTAAGATTTTAAAGATTTATTTACTTTTAGACAGAGGGGAAGAGAGAAAGAGATGGAGAGAAACATCAATATGTGGTTGCCGCCTCTCATGCAACCCCTACGGGGGACCTGGCCTGCAACCCAGGCATGTGCTCTGACTGGGGATCGAACCAGCAACCCTTTGGTTCACAGTCCTGCACTCAATCCACTGAGCCACACCATCCAGGGCAAGATTTTATATTAATATTCCTTTATACTTATTACAGAATATTTACTTCAAAATTACCAAGAAACAAAAACAAGGATCATTTATACGTATCTGTTATACTAAAACCAAGAACACATTAGTGACTTTCACTCTGGGTCTAGTTAAAACTTAATTTTCTCTGCTTCCAAATATTTAATTTCTCAAAAGGGATCCTAGAAATAACACTGATACAGAGAATGTAGTAGATTAAGAAAATATACTTCCCCTTTATGAATATCTATTTTTCCTACACTAAGTATATTTAAACTCTTTAGCAGTATTTTGTCTGTACAATTATTAATGAATCACAAAAATCTAAATTATTAACTTTTTTACACTTATATATATATGAGGTCTGTCTGGAAAAAGTGCAGCTACTGTTAATATAACCAGAACAGTTTGTGTGACATGGATGTAACCTGGCAGCCAAGGAGAGTGGACTGGAATGCACATGTGTGAACAATGATGACTTCACTGTACTAGTCAGTGGGGAGAGCAGACACCCTTAAGTGAGTATGTGTACTGTGTGGCCATCACACTCAAAATGACCGAGCAGCCCTGGCTGGTATGGTTCAGTGTATTGAGCACCAGCCTCTGAACCAAAAGGTCACCAGTCTGATTCCCAGTCACGGCACATGTCTGGGTTGCAGGCCAGGTCCCTAGTTGGGGGCATGAAAGAGGCAACTAATCAATGTTTCTCTCACACAATGTTTCCCTCTGTTTCTCCCTCCCTTCACCTCTAAAACTAAATAAATAAAATCTTAAAAAATAAAGCAAGATGACTGAGCAAGTAATGAATCTGCATGAAATTTTGCAATAAGCTTGAACATTCCTCCACGGAAACTATTTGGATTATTCTGAAGGTCACAGCTATACTTTGTCAGCTTCACCATGACAACGTGCCTGCTCATCATCATGTCTTGTGCAGAGTGTTTTGGGCAAACATCAAATCACTCAAGTGACCCAGCCCCGCTACAGCCAGTTTTGGTGCTCTAACAACTTTCAGTTTTTGCCAAAACTAAAATCACCTTTGAAAGGAAAGAGATTTTCGACCATTGATGAGATAAAGGAAAATACGATGGAGCAGATGATGGAGAATGGGAGAACTGTGTGAGGGCCAAGGTGCCTACTTTGAAGGGGACTGAGGTGTCATTGTCCTGTGTACAATGTTTCTTGTATCTTGTATCTTCTTCTATTTTTCATAGTACATGGCTGGATACCTTTTGGACAGACCTCATACAACCAAATTAAATATTCTTTCTCTTGTGATTTTCAGTTTTAATGATGTGGACAGAATTTTGTTGATATAACTATATATTAAAATTTTAATGTTCCCAGCCTTCAAATTTAGTTCAACATTAATTTGAGTAATGACTTCCAGTCTGTTGGAAAAATTGGCAAAATTTACCAAAACTCTAAATGTCTAAAACAGAGTTAACAATTGTATTTTACCAAGGACATTTTTAAATAACATTTAACATCAACCAAGTTAGAAGTACATAATCCAGGAAGACATGATCATTCTGTAAATTAAATTTGCATTTATTAAAAATAAATCACTGCACTGTGCCTAGTTTCCCTATGTTGTGATGAACCAGTAAACAGCACACTCAAATGACATCTGCATATCCATAAATTCAGACAATTCCTGAAGAAAGGGGCTCTACCATCTCAGGCATGGGTGATATGGTCCTTGAGCTATGTTACCTAGCATGGGTTTAATGTCAGTTACAGTACAATATTTACTCAGGGAAATCCACACAGGTTAAGTGAAGTTTGTAAATAATTCCAATGCTTTATATACTTTATATCATCATTTTTTTAAAGTTACATTTGATATCTATAGCAATAGAAATGAATTTTCATTTCCTCTCCCCCCAAAACATCTCTAGAAATATTTACGTAATTTTATATTCTCATCCCATTAGTCTTAAGGAAATATTTAAGTATGTAATATGGTAATTAATATTATCATTTCATAATTAAAATTTTATTATTTTAAGCCATGTTTCAATAATTAGTTTCAGCTACCTCGAATATAACCTGCACAATATGAATTTCAGTGGATATAATAGTTTTTCAAACAATTACCTATTGGGTAATTTTGACCCAGAAAAATTATATTAATAGGGCAATAGGGTCAAGATTAGATAATCCTCCAATCATTGTGGATTCCAGATTCTTAACTGTAAAAGCAAGCTATTTGGTAAATTATCACCTTTGGTTTCTCAGTACACTTGATGGATAGTATTAAGTGCAAATAAATGTTATCAGAGAACACTAATTAGAGTACATTTCAATCAATTCTGTAGATCCTACTAAGTTTCAAAGCATATGACCTTTACATTTGGAATGAGCGACAAAATTGGTAGGCTACGGCTTAGGAACTTTATTCAACTAAAAAAAGTTTAAACGGAACCTCCGGCCAAGATGGAGGCATAGGCAGACGCACTGTGCCTCCTCTCACAACCAAAATTAAGGACAATAAAGATTTAGAAACAAGAAAACAACCAGAACTCAGAAAATCAAACTGCTTGGAAGTCCAACAACGATTCATCCAGACCGGTAAGAGGGGCGGAGTCGCAGCAGGAAAAAGCGGAGGTGCGGCCAGGCACGCAGACAGCAGCGGCTGGCAGCCCCCAGGTGCACAGGTGGCGACTAGCAGACCCCGGGCACAGGGTGGCAACTGTGCAGAACCGGTGAGGCCACACAAGGCGGCTGGCTGACTGGGTGGTCCCACATTCATGCGCAGATAATCCAGGCAAAGAGGAAGCGGTGAAAGGAACTGGAATCTGAGAGTGAGTAAAGCAACCGCCATTATCTCCTCTCAGACCCCGCCCCCACATACAGCGTCACTACCCAGCGACCGGGCTGTCCCACCCTGGGGAACACCTGAGGCTCCACCCCTCACTACGTAACAGCCGTGACTAGACAAAACAAACAAACAAAGAAAAAAAAAAACCCAGAAATGAAAATGGCTCAAACTGGAGAACAAATCAAAGCCCCAGAGCCAATTTATCTAAGCGACTAAGAGATTGCCAACCTATCAGATGCACAATTCCAAACCCTGGTAATCAGGATGCTTACAGAATTGGTTGATTTTGCTCACAAATTAGATGAAAAAATGAAGGCTACAATAAGTGAAACGAAGAAAGATGCATGGGGAACCAACAGAGATGGGAGGAAAACTGGGACTCAAATCAATGGAGTGGACCAGAAGGAAGAAAGAAACAACCAAACAAAAAATGAGGAAGAAACAAGAATTCAAAAAAAAAAATGAGGAGAGGCTTAGGAACCTCCAGGACATCTTGTAACATCCCAACATCCGAATTACAGGGGTACCAGAAGGGGAAGAAGAAGAGCAACCAGTGGAAAACTTATTTGAACAAATAATAAAGGAGAACTCCCCCAATCTGGAAAAGGAAATAGTCTTCCAGGAAGTCCAGGAAGCTCAGAGAGTCCCAAAGAAGTTGGACCCAAGGAGGAACACACCAAGGCACATTATAATTATATTACCCAAGATTCAAATGAAGGACAGAATTCTAGAAGCAGCAAGGGATAAAGGCAGAGTCACCTACAAAGGAGTTCCCATCAGACTGTCAGCTGATTTCTCAAAAGAGACCTTACAGGCAAGTAGAGGCTGGAAAGAGGTATTCCAAGTCATGAAAATCAAAGGCCTACATCCAAGATTGCTCTATCCAGCAAAGCTTTCATTTCGAATGGAAGGGAAGATAAAGTGCTTCTCAGATAAGGTCAAGTTAAAGGAGTTCATCATCACCAACCCCTTATTATATGAAATGTTAAAGGGACTTATCTAAGAAAAAGAAGATAAAAAATATGAACAGTAAAAAGACAGCAAACTCACAGGTATTAACAACCAGACCTAAAACAAAAGCCAACTAAGCAAACCACTACA
>PVKU01011273.1:27772-44907 GCA_004027475.1 Anoura caudifer | reverse complement strand
AATATGAAACGTAATAATATCCGTATAATAGGGATACCAGAGGGAGAAGAAGAAAAGCAAGGGATAGAAAACCTATTTGAAAAAGTAATGATGGAAAACTTCCCTAATTTGATGAGAGAAAAAGTCACACAAATCCAGGAATCACAGAGAGTCCCAATCAAGAGGAACCCAAAGAGGCCCACTTCAAGACACATCATAAATTAAAATGGCAAAATTCCAAGACAAAGAGAAAATCATAAAGGCAGCAAGGGAGAAACTGGAAGTAACATACAAGCTAGCCCCGATAAGGACAGCAGCTGACTTCTCAATGAAAACACTCCAAGCCAGAAGAGAATGGCAAGAAATATTCCAAGTAATGAGAACCAAAGGCCTGCAACCAAGACTACTTTACCCAGCAAGCCTTTCAATTAAGATAGAAGGCCAAATAAGGAGCTTCCCAGACAAAAGAAGTCTAAAAGAATACAGCTCTACCAAACCAGTTCTGCAAGAGATGCTAAAGGGACTGCTTTAAGGAAAGGAAGGAAGAGAGAGAGGGAGAGGGAGAAGGAGAGAGAGAGAGAGAGAGAGAGAGAGAGAGAGACAGGTACGAAAATGGCAATGAATCAGTACTTATCAATAATAACCTTAAATGTAAATGGATTAAATGCTGCAATCAAAACACATAGAATAGCTGAATGGACAAGAAAGCATGACCCACACATATGCTGCCTACAAGAGACCCACCTCAGGACAAAAGACCTACACAGACTCAAAGTGAAGGGCTGGAAACAAATTTTCCAAGCAAATGGACAGGGGGAAAAGAAAGCTGGGGTAGCGATACTCACATCAGACAAAATAGACTTCAAAAGAAGGGCCATAAAGAGAGACCCATAAGGTCACTTCATAATACTCAAGAGAAGAATCCACCAAGAAGACATAAACATCGTAAATATATATGCACCCAACATAGGAGCACCTAAATACATAAAGAAAATCTTAGAGGACTTCAAGAAAGATACTGACAGCAACACAATTATAGTAGGGGATTTTAACACCCCACTTTCAAAAACGGACAGATCTTCCAAACAAAATATCAACAAAGATATTGTGGCATTGAACAACACTCTAGATGAAATGGACTTAACTGATATATATATATAGAGCCATTCATCCCAAAGAAACTAAATACACATTCTTTTCAAATGTACATGGAACATTTTCAAAGATAGACCACATGATAGGACACAAAAATAGCCTCAACAAACACAAGAAAATTGAAATCATACCAAGCATTTTCTCCAACCACAAGGGACTGAAACTAGAAACCAACCCCAAGGGGAAAAACCCCAAATCCTCAAAATCATGGAGATTGAATAGCATGCTATTAAACAATGAATGGGTCAAGAATGAAATTAGGGAAGAAATAAAAAAGTTTCTGGAAACAAATGAAAATGAACTCACAACAACCCAAAACTTACAGGACACAACAAAGGCAGTCCTCAGAGGGAAGTTCATAGCAATACAGGCCTACCTAAAAAAAGATGGAAACATTTCAAAAAAACAACCTAACCCTACACCTACAAGAACTTGAGGAACAACAACAAAGACAGCCCAGAGCAAGTAGAAGGAAGGAAATAACCAAGATCAGAGCACAATTAAATGGCATAGAGACCAAAAGCACAATTCTAAGGATCAGTGAATCCAGGAGCTGGTTCTTTGAAAAGATAAACAAAATCAACAAGCCTTTAAGCGGGCTCATCAAGAAAAAAAGAGAGAAGACCCAAATAAACACAATCAGAAATGAAAGAGGAGAGATTACAACTGACGCCACAGAAATACAAAGGATCAGAAGAATTTACTATGAAGAACTATATGCCAAGAAATTTGAAAACCTAGGTGAAATGGACAAGTTACTAGAAAAATATAATCTTCCAAAACTCAATGAAGAAGAAGCAGAAAGCCTGAACAGACCAATAACAGCAGGTGAAATTGAAGCAGTAATCAAAAAACTCCTGACACACAAAAGCCCTGGACCAGATGGTTTCACAGGAGAAATCTACAAAGCATTTAAGGAAGAGCTAACCCCTATCCTTCACAGACTATTCCAAAAAAATCCAAAATGAAGGAAGACTCCCAAACTCTTTTTTATGAAGCCAGCATCATCCTAAATCCAAAACCAGATAAAGACATAACAAAGAAAGAAAACTTCAGGCCCATACCGCTGATGAACATAGACTCTAACATCCTCAACAAAATATTGGCAAACTGTATCCAACAATACATTAAAAAGATAATACACCATGACCAAGTGGGATTCATGCCTGGGATGCAAGGATGGTTCAATATTCACAAATCAGTAAATGTAATACATCACATAAACAAAAGCAAAGACAAAAATCACGTGATCATATCATAGATGCGGAAAAAGCATTTGATAAGGTACAACACCCATTTATGATAAAAACACTCAGCAAAGGGGGGATAGAGGGAGCATTCCTCAACATAATAAAGGCCATATATGAGAGGCCTACAGCTAACATCATACTCAATGGGCAAAAACTAAAATTTTTTCCACTAAGATCAGGAACAAGACAAGCATGTCCACTTTCACCACTTCTATTCAATATAGTTTTAGAAGTCTTAGCCACAGCAATTAGACAAGAAAAGGAAATAAAAGGCATCCAAATCAGAAAGGAGAAAACAAAACTATCATTGTTTGCAGATGACGTGATAGTGTACATAGAAAATCCTATAGACTCGGCCAAAAAGCTGCTCAACCTAATAAATGAATTTGGCCAAACAGCAGGATACAAAGTCAATATCCAGAAATCAAAGGCATTTTTGTATACCAACAATGAAACAGCAGAAGCAGAAATCAAGAAAAAAATCCCATTCTATATGGCAAAAAGAAAAATAAAATACCTAGGCATAAACCTAACCAAGGAGGTAAAAGACCTGTATGCAGAAAACGACACAACACTGAAGAAACAAATCAAGGAAGACACAAACAAATGGAAATATATACTGTGTTCATGGATCGGAAGAATCAACATCATTAAAATGTCCATACTACCCAAAGCAATTCACAAATTCAATGTAATACCTATTAAAATACCAATGGCACATTTCACAGACATAGAACAAACACTTCAAAAATTTATATGGAACCATAAATGACCCTGAATAGCTGCAGAAATTTTGAGAAAGAAGAGCAAAGTAGGAGGGATCACAATACCTGATACCAAACTGTATTACAAGGCCACTGTAATCAAAAGAGCCTGGTACTGGCATAAAAACAGGCACATGGACCAGTGGAACAGAACAGAGAGCACAGAAATAAACCCAAGTCTCTACGGTCAATTAATATTTGACAAAGGGGGCAGCAACATAAAATGGAGTAAAAATAGCCTCTTCAACAAGTGGTATTGGGAGAACTGGACAGCTACGTGCAAAAAAATGAAACTTGAGCACCAACTTACAGCATACCCCAAAATAAATTTAAGGTGGATAAAAGATTTAAATATAAGCTGTGATACCATTAAAGTCCTAGAGAAGAACATAGGCAGGAAAATCTCAGATATTTCACGCAGCAACATTTTTACTGATATGTCCCCTAAAGGAATGGACATAAAGGAAAGAATAAACAAATGGGATCTCACTAAGATAAAAAGCTTCTGCACGACTAAAGAAAACAGTATTAAAATAAAAAGAGAATGGATTGTATGGGAAAACATATTTTCCAATGATACCTCAGACAAGGATTTAATCTCCAAAATATATAAAGAACTTGCATGACTCCACTTTAAGAAGACAAACAACCCAAATAAAAAATGGGCAAAGGACTTGAACAGACACTTCTCCAAGGAGGACATGCAGAGGATCCAGAGACACATGAAAAGATGCTTGATATCACTAGCTATCAGAGAGATGCAAATTAAAACCACAATGAGATACCATTTCACACCAGTCAGAATGGGCATCATAAACAAAACAACAAACAACAAGTGTTAGAGAGGTTGTGGAGAAAAGGGGACCCTAGTGCACTGTTGGTGGGATTGCAGACTGGTACAACCACTATGGAGAACAGTATGGAATTTTCTCATAAAACTACAAAATGGATCTACCTTTTGACCCAGCAATTCCACTGCTAGGATTATATCCCAAGAACCCTGAAACACCAGTCCAAAAGAACCTATGCACCCCAATGTTCATAGCAGCACAATTTACAACAGCCAAGTGTTGGAAACAACCTAGGTGCCCATCAATAAATGAATGGATCAAGAAACTATGGTACATTTATACAATGGAATTCTATGCAGCAGAAAGAAAGAAGGAGCTCCTACCCTTCGCGACAGCATGGATGGAACTGGAGAGCATTATGCTAAGCGAAATAAGCCAGGACGTGAAAGACAAATACCATATGATCTCACCTTTAACAGGAACCTAATCAAAAAAACAAACAAACAAGCAAAATATAACCAAAGACACTGAAATCGAGAACAGGCTGACAGTCACCAGAGGGGAGAGGGGAGGGAATTTCAGGGGAAATGGGGAAGGGTTTACAGGAACAAGTATAAAGGACATATGGATAAAAACTAGGGGGGTGGAAATGGGAAGGAAGTGGGGAGGGCTGGGGTGGAGGGCTGGGTTGGGAGTAAAAGAAAACTGTACAAGAACAACAATTTAAATAAATAAAAATAATAATAAAGAGAACAGACACAGGGACATGCACCAAGGAAAGATGGAGGCAGAGATTGCAGGGATGCAGTGACAAGCCAAGGAATAAACCGAAAAACAGCAAGGATTACCAGGAGCTTCCAGAAGCTAGAAGAGACAGGAAGGATTTTACCTAGAGTCTCAGGGAGTGTGGCCATGCCAACAGTTTGATTCTGAACTCCTAGCCTCCAATATGTGAGAGAATGAATCTTTGTTATTTTAAGCCACCTGGTTGAGGTCATTTGTCATAACAGTCCTAAGAAACAGATATAGCAACCAAGGATGAAGGTGCCACTATGAGTTGCAAAGCATCCTTGTGGGAATAAGTGAGTTCTGCATGCCTGGTCAGCCCCACACCTGGAGTCAGCCTAATGGGGCTTTTCAGTTGTAGAAGCCAACAAGTTTCACTTGGTGGTTTCACCTGGATGGGGCTGGAACTCCTCTCACAGCCAAAAGTGCCCTAACGGACACTGACTTTCCAAAGCACTGTCTTTGGGGAAGGTGCTGGAGCCAAGTATTAAGGCAGGTGCTAGTCTGCCCCAACATCAGCAACAATGACACAGGGAAGGAGGGCTGCTCTCCAGGCCTGTATTGTGAGGGTAAAACTCTCTTACCAGGCGTGAGGCTCTGGGCTCACAAAACAGTTCTGATGTTCCCATCTGGGTGGTATGAGAGGGCATCCTCAAGGTCTCGTTTTTATCACATTAAGTAGCTGATACCAATAGAAACTGAAAAGGGGTTTTTCCATTTAATATTTTGAAGCCAGAGCTCTTTCCCTGCAAAATTAACCAAACCCCTGGGTCTGGGTGACATTGATAGGTACTAGATCTGTAGAGACCCCCAATCTGGAGCTTCCTTCCCTTCCCCACAGAGCTCATGACCCCTGTGAGTCTGCAGCTTGAGCAACAGCAGCCCTATTTAACAGAGGGGTGGCCAGGAGGCAGGCCAGCAGCAGAACCTGCGGCCCTGCAGCTCAGCCCAGGACTCTACATCTGATGCCTGTGGGCAATACACCCTGGATTCTACTGCTTCTTTCCCTCCCGCATTCACAAGCAACCTTTACCCTGAGTCTGCAGTGCATGGAGGCTTGGTGAATACTGAATTTTAAATGGCATCTCTAAGCACAGCCACAAATCGTACTAGCAGGTAAGTAAACCAGCCCAGTTCAGCCCTGCTGGACCTGCTTCATGCTGGCTGGCCTCCCTAGGAGACAGGGCAGGAGGCCCAGATCAATCGCTGTCTGAGACTGTTCTCTTGATTGGTAGTGTATGCCAGATGAGAAGTCCCCAGTGCCCAGAACTTGCGAAGGGAAACATATGAAGGGGGCTCTCTCCCTCTTCCTTCCACAGGCCCAACTGTTCTGAAATATTTATAGGCTACCAGGAGCAGAAGGCTTCTGGGAGAGAAGGCAAGGAGGGCTGGATTCCAGGGGCTGCAGAAATATGCCAAAACAATTGAGCATTTGCCTGTTACCAGTTGAGGCTTTACTGGACCAGATACACACACATAATTCTCTCTGAAGTCCACCAGATGCAATGGACAGATGTTAAAATTTTGATTTTCTGAAATTTTCCCTCAGAAAGAAAAGTAGTTTAAAAAGTTCCAGAATGTTTGGGAAGAACACATAGGGTGGGATTTCATTTTGACTCTGCCTCTGATAAACTGCATCACCTTGGACAGGTTACTTATTCTCATGGAACTGGTTCCATCATCTGAAATCGGGATGGTACTTCCAGATATCACTGGCTTGCCATGAAGATTGTATGACCTAATAAAGGAGCACCACTTCCCTGCCATGCTGATCCCCGCAGCAGCATGGGGTCTGACGAGGATTTTAGCTTTTCCATACTTGTAACTGGGGGTCCCCAGGGTCTGACCTTGGATTTTTCCACCCTTTTCATTCTAGAACTGTGTGAAGGACAGCAGCTCAGTGTAAACAGCTGTGCATCTCTAAGTTAGGGAGAACCTAAGAAGTCCTTTTGCCCCACCTCCAACCTAATGATTTGCCTTTCTTCTTTGCAGTCCCTAACACATGATCACCCATATTTTGAGGGGGTCACCCACCCAGCAGCAGAGAGGACAGTGGTCAGAAAACCTTATTTATTTATTTATTTTTTCTCTCAGGCTGAGCTAAAAACGGTCCATAATCTTGATCCTCTGAAGAGGGAGCACCAATCCCTTTGCCATGTGCTAACTCTCTGATGCTTTGAAGAAAAGTCATTTGCACCATGGGATGTTCTTTTCCTAAACGTGGATCCCAAGTTCCACCTGAGGCCTTTCCTGTCCTCCCAGGAGCCTGTGAAATGCAGTTCTAGAGGCTAACATTGTGCTTACAGATTCAAGTCTATATTTTCAATAGAAGCCAGTCTTCATTTTGTCATCACTTAATTTTTGATGCTGAGTCCCTGCCTTGTGAAATGGATCTTAGTTATTCACATGTAAACTGAGTCAAAGTCAGTGATTTCTTAGCCATTGTGGATTTAAGACTCCATCAATTCAGGATGCCTCCAACCCTCCAGGATCAGGATAAGTTGGGGATTGGATGTTAGGCAAATGTCGTAAGGGAGGGTGTTTCCACTCCTCAGTGGTCATCTGGCTCTGTCCAGGTTCTGTCCGGATTCTGTCCAGCCTAGGCTCAGACCGCCACCAGCGACCCCTTGCCCTACTGGACCCCTGCTGTGGTCCTCAGCAGAGCCAAGCCCTCACTCATTGCCCAGGCACCTCTATGCTGTTTCTGGACCCAAGACCCCTGGCAGGTGTCACAGGCTTGTCTTTCAGCCACTTTCAGCTCCCACTCCAGGCCCAGGGAAGCCTGTGGGACCTCCCATGCCACTCCACAGTCAGAGCATTCTCTAGGGACCTCTCAGGCCTAGATGCCACCTTGCTACTCTTACCTACATTGTACTGTCACACTAGGACCTGGCTGCATTGAGGAATCATTTCACTTTCCCACTGTCAGCAATTCTGGGGACTCTATCATGGTCCTCTCTCCCTAGATGTGCCTTGTTGACTGCCTTGTTATCTGTATTTTAAAATTGCTATTGTTAACTCAAAAATAGAAAGTTGCTTCAAAGTGAGAGGCAAACAAACATGTAGTTGAGATCAGTAAGAAGAGCTGCTTAGGAATCACCAACTCAGGCAGGAGCCCAGACAATGTTCTGATTAGAAGACAAAGACAAGGGGTGTTTATGAGAAAGGGAAGGGGAACAACTACATCAGTAGAAGGAAGGTACTTTTACTGATGCAAGTAATATTCTAAACAATGGTTTTCATTTTCAGTCCAGTAGTCATCAGTCCAGTAGTTACAATAGCTACTTTTTTGTTGTCCTTGAAAACAGATTGTTTTAAAGGCCCAGTTCAAAGTTTATTTTGTCCTGTTTTAACATCCAAAGATTTGAGTTATAGTCTTATGCAAGACAGTTCCTCTAGCCTGGTAGTTTTGCTCCATTTTAAAGTGGCTTCTTTTATACTCTTGTTTACACTATCAACCCTTTTTTTTTTTGTCATTTACAGAGCATGTATGATGCACCAGGACTGGGCTGAAGTTCCATACCCTTTACCCTGTCTTCATATAGCTCCTGCAAGTGTTAGGTCCACTCTGCAGACCGCAGCACTGAAGCTGGGAGAGCTATGTCATTCTCGCAGGATGAGGTGAGGACACCTGGGACCACAGCCTGGGAACACTATGTGGCACTCATTGGGAGTCTTGCACTAGATGTTGAGTTCATAGAGGCAGGGACCTTGCCCTGAATCTGGGGCTTGGCACAGCGCTGAAGTCTGTCACAGTCTCCTGGCTTATAAGAGGGAGTACTGAGCAAATGCAGGGGCAAGCTTGGTCCTCCAAGAACAGGAAGCCAAGAGCAGCTGATGTGCAGGGGAACCAGCACCAGAGAGTCAAGGGCAAACCCCACTCCCTCTATTGCACTGTCTGCCCAGCTCCACAAGGTGACTGACTATATTCTCTTGGTGACTGGCTTCCCCATAGTATGCATGGCGTCGACTCTGGCCAACCCATAGGAAGTGCTGTGAAAATCCCTCAACCTCACCCACACCACTCAGCTGTTCAGAGTGTTCGTGCCCATCTGATTTGTCCATACTTCCACTGTTGGTCAAGCCAGTTGTGGCTGGGGGATGGCACCCCAGCAAGGGGTGTGGGCAGGCAGGAAGTAGTGGGCATTCCTACCACCCTGCTCAAGAAAGAGTGTATGAATCCTGCTAAGGTCACTGACCAGTAACTAGTGGCTTGGGGACAAATGCCAGTGCTCACACCTTCCCAGGCAACACCAGGCAACTGCCCTGTGTTGCTTTTGCTGTTTTCCAGGCAGATCAGTTCTGTTGGCAAATGGCCTGTCTTTGTCTCTGAGACTATCTGTGAGCAAGGCCACTCCTACCCTGTCCCTTTTGCAGTGACCCTTCCCTCCAAGCCCAAAGATAAAGCCCTTTCCTGGTTAAAGTTGTTTATATGCAAATCATCTTCTGTGAAGTGGTGTAATGTCGCTTTCCAAGGGCTTCCAGAAAGGACAGTTCCCAGGGTTGAATGGCAAGTTAATTCTGATCCACAAATTAATTTTGTCTCTTTGTATATCAAGGGTGTGCAAGACTTATTTAATTTGAAATAAATGTAATTATAGAAATGAATGAGCTATCAAAATTTTAAACATATGATCCATCAATATTGGCATGATGTGAGTGGCTGGTTATTAGAAATAAAATGGGTCTTTGGCAATATGGAATTCAATTTCTCCCGCAGTGTGTCTCATTATGTCTTGACATCTGGGTTAATGCTAAATTACAATCCTTAATTTCCAAATCGGAGCTTAATTTCTAAATAGGAGGTTAACATAAATAAACTCTCCAGCTGTGGGGCTTCTAGGGGCTCTGAGAAGAGAAACTTCCAGGCAGAACACTCTGTGGCTGTGTGCAATTATCTGCCCCTCTGAATTCCCTCCCGCAAGTCAAGTGCTGGACTCAGGGCAGCCATAGGAACCACGGTGGTAGCCCTCTGGCCACAAGAAGTTTCCACGGGCTCCATCTGCTTGGTGTGACTGCCCAAGGCAGTGGAGAGTTGCCAGACAGAGCTACCCCACTGCCTGTGCACTAAGGGCAGACACTGGGTTGCTGTGTTCATCGACCCACAGCAGCTCGTCATCCTGGGGATTCATCCAGACCCATCGCCCATCAGACGCAGCAGGGCCAGGGCAGTGCTTCCATCCTGCCACTCGCCATCATTGAAGGGGACTCAGAGGGAATTCATAACTCACATCCAAGGGAGAGCTGAGAGAAGCGGACTTCTGTATGAGACCTCTGCAAAATACTACAGAGTGAGAGAAAGCCAAAATCATTCTAATGACTCATAGGGGAAAAGCTCTTGAAATGGTTCATCGCAGGAGTCAGGATAAAAATCTCAGCAAACTGTTGGGCAGTCTCAAGACGAGACAATGCAGCCCAGTGCAGGGGAGATAGAGGTGATGGGAAGGACCGACATGTAGCAATGAGAAACACAAGGGCTGGGAAAAATTGAAGTGCTGGTGTGGAGGACAAACTTGGCAGGTCCCCCCAGGTTGCTGAAAAGAGAAAAAAATAGATGCAAATAATAATTAATAAACTGCACAGTGAAGGCAGAGAACAGACCCAATTTCATCATGAACTAGAATAGGCATTTCTAAGGAAGGAAGAAGTTTCTGCTGAAATTACACCGCCCCCCTCCCAATCCCAAGAAAGACATTTCCTGTCCGTCACATTCCCTACCCCCTCAACACTGTTTAATTATTCTCCATAGCCCGGACCACTGCTGCCTGGAGCTCCTGTTTAAATATTTCCCTTTGTTTATTGACTGTTTCCCTTACTAATCTGTGAACTCCCCAGGGCAGAAATGTTATCTTACTTACTGCTTCATTCCCAGTGCCTGGAACAGAGGTCCTCGATAGGTACTTTTGTAATAGATGGAAGTGTAGAAGTACTAATCAAATATACTGTACTGTTTAAGAAGAAAAAAAAGACATTCCAGCTAAAGGGCTGTGTATGTGGATCAAAAAACATTGTTAAGAGCAAAACCAATCAAGATAGATATTTATACTCAGGACTTGCAAAACTTTTGGAATTACACTATGACGAAAAAAATCCTTAAGCGACTTGGCACAAAAATAAGAACTATATCTCAAGGAACAAGAATTTGGCTAACTTCAGAGTTCTCTGCTGTTACTTCAAATGCCAGAAGGCAATAGAGCTGTGGTTAAGCAGTTTCGAAGGAGAAGATTCACAGCCTGAGATGTTGCAGACAAATCACCTGGCAAAGTGAAGACAACTTAAAAATGCCTTCTAACAAGCAAGAGCACCAGACCTTCCGGCCATGTGCTCTAATTAGCCAAAGTCATGCCCTCTGGGCCACTCCAAAGTAGCAAATCAGAGAATTCAAGAATGTGAACGTTGTGTGATCAAATACCAGGAGTCCCCAGAAGGCTGATCCCCTCAGCAAATCTAGCCTCTCCACACCAGGCACACCACTACAGCCCCAAGAATATGGCAGGGCGGGTACCTCCTTCCACAGTCGCCTCTGGGTGAAATGTAAAGCTCACGGTTTAGTTATGAAGGTGAGAATAATCATCATGGTGGAATAACTCTGTAATCAACCGTAAAATAATACACTGGAAATGTCTCTCCTGGGGGCAATGCTTAATAACAACTTCAGAAGTTCAATTAAAGATGATTGCAACTATGTAATAACAACAATAGTAACAGTAGTAATTATGGTCATAATAGTAATAATAATGAGAAGAAGAAGGGGGAAGAAATGGAGAACAGTTAACGCTGATGGGCCTTCAGTGTGCTAAGAGCTTTTTATTTCATGATCACAGCAACCTTTTTAGATCAGCAATATCATCATTTATTCCCATTCTAGATTTGGAGAAACTGAGGCTCAGAGAAGTTATATGTCTGCTTGTTCACACGGCTAATGAGTAGCAGACCTAGATTCAAACCTGAGTAGTCTGCAAAATACATGTTCTTCCTAAGTGCATATGAAATGTTCACAGAGACGTATTTGCCAGACCATAAAATTAATTAATTAATTTCAAAGATTGAAATGTTATAGAATATTTTCTGACAACAATAGAATTTAATTAGGAAGCAAAACAACCCAAAATCTCTAGACCATCCCCCAAATATTAGATATTAACATGCTTGTAAATATCCAATAGGCTATTGGTCAAAGAAAAAAATCATGAGAGAAATCTAAACATTTTTAAAACTGAATTAATGAACAAATGAACTAAAAAATCATGGAATGGAGGGAAAGCAGAAACATATATTCTAAAAGAAGAAAGGTTGAAAGTCAGTGTTCTCAATTTTCACTTTAAGGAACTAAGAAAAAGCCCTGGTTGCTGTGGCTCAGTGGATTGAGTGTCAGCCTGTGAACCAAAGGGTCGCCAGTTTGATTCCCAGTCAGGGCACATGCCTGGGTTGTGGGCCAGGTCCCCATGGTGGCCACTGGAGAGGCAACCACATATTGACATTTCTCTCCTCTCTCTCCCTCCTTTCCCCTCTCTAAAAATAAATAAATAAAATCTTCTTAAAAACTGGGGGAAAATTTTGATTCTTTGACCAGATAAATCAAATTGATAAGTCTCTAGCAAGAATGACCAAGTGAAAAAGAGAGCAAATAGAATGACCGCTCTAAGAAATGAAAAAGGAAATGCTACTGCATGTCCTACAGACATAAGAAAAATAAAAAGGAAAATGTTATGAACAATTTTGTGTCAATAGATTTTAAAAATCAGGTAAAATGAACAAATTCCTTGAAAACCATGCCTTACCAAAACTGACTCATTGAACAGAAACTCTGAATAACCCTGTATCTATTACAGAAATTATATTCAAAATCTAAAAGTCACTCCACAAAGAAAACTCTTGGTCAAGACGGCTTCACTGGTAAATCCTATCAAACAATTAATGAAAAAATAATACTAATTGGACAAAAAGTTTTGCAGAAAATAGAGGAATGGGAAATACATTTTGAATTGTTTTATGAAGCCAGAATAACCCTAATACAAAACCTGGCAAAGATATGAAAGAAAAAGAAAACTATAGGTCAGTATTCCTGAAGAATTTTGGCACAAAAATCCTGTATTAGTTTCTTATTGCTGATGTAACAAGTCTCACAGTCTTGGTGGCTTGAAACAATACACATTTATGATTATTATCTTATAGCTCTGGAAATTCACAAGTAGGAAATCAGTTTCGCTGAGCTTAAATCAAGGTGTCAGCAGAACCAAACTCCCTCCAGAGGCTGTAGGGAAGAATCGATTTTCTTTCCTTTTTCAGCTTCTGGAGCTGACTTCCTCTGTTTCCAAAGCCATTCAGCCCTATAGCATCTTGCTCCAGGGGTCACATCACCTTCTTTTCTGTAGTCACTCCTCCCCCTGTGTCTCTCTTATAAGAACATGTGTGATTACATTTGGGGCCCACCCAGATAATCCAGAATAATATCCCCATCTCAGAATCCTTAATTTAATAAATCTTCAAAGTCCTTTTTGCCATATGAGGTAACATTAACAGGCTCCAGGGATGAGAACATGCGCATCTTTAGGGGCCATTCTTCAGCCTACCATAATCCTTAATAAAAATTAGCGAACCAAATCCCATAATATATGAAAACATAGTAATAATGATTAAGTGTAATTTACCGGAGGAATGGTTTAACATTTGAAAATCAAACAACATAGTGGAAGGGACGATGGGGGAACTTCCTGGGATGGTGGAAATATGTGCTACCTTGACTGAGATGCTGGTTATACAGCTGTACGTATGTGTCAAAATATATAAAATTTAACATTTATGGTCTGTGAAATTTACTGTAAGTTTTACCAGAAAAAGAACAAAGCAAAAATAACAAAAACAAAACAAAAAAGCCCAGAGGCCAGAGAATCATTCCAAAACTGTGGGCCTGAGCATCAATGAGGAGACCAGGAGACAGCCAGATTTGGCAGGGGGTATTTCTGATGAGATAGGCAAGGTAAGAAGTCAACCAGGCAGGTACAAGTGGGGAAAATGAGAGGGGCTGATGAGCTTGTGGTTTGATGTGGGAGCAGAGAACAGCAGGGGACAAGGTCAGGGCCAGGTTTTAAGCTTGGGTGACTGGATGCTGATGGGGGCCCTCCACTTTGGTGGGACCTCAGAAGGAAGGTGACTGCTTGCCTGCCTCTCTTGGCCCTGGGGAAGGGGAGACAGGACAGAGCTGGGCTACTCCTCTTGTCACTGTCAAGGCTGCCTTTAGTAGAGATGCAGCCCAGGGCTGCACCAGGAGTGCCAGGGATCCCCTTTCAGCTGAAGTTCCTGATGCCCCTGCACTGTGGCTGCCATGGTGGACACTCCGCCCTTCCCACTGGTTGGCCTCCCTGCAGAGCCTGCCCTCCAGCCACCACAGGCCTTTCCCTGACAAATGCCTTTCTGAGCTTAAAACATGGAGTGCTGACACCTTATTTTATAGGAGATATTTGGATGAAACTGCTTGACAGAGCCACTCTTTCTTTTAACATTTTATTTGGAAATAACTTCAAATTTACAGAAAAGTTGCAAGAATAATGCAAAGAATATCCATGTACCCTTAACACAGATTCACCTTTTATAACATTGTGCTCCCTTTGCTTTATCTCTTGTGCTCTCTCGCTCTCTCTCTCACTTTCTCCAGTCTCTCTTTCTCCCTCAATATACACATAGAATACACACACACACACATATTTAGATGTATGTGTATATGTAGTCCATTCTCATTACTCCCATGAATTATGGTCTATAATGTTGCTATAAATACTGAATTAGTGAATATGGAGCCAAGGCTCCTGGGGAAATACAGGATTAAGTTCCTGGGACCCTCTGGTCACAACATTTTCATCAACTGATCAACATATAACCTTGTTTTATGTGTGTTTCTGTTTAAACACACCTTATTTAATATATGCCATTGATTCAATAATGTTGAACTCACAGCCAACAGCACTGTAACTCATGGCTGAATGAAGCTTCTCTAACACGTGTTTTCTCTGTAAACCTTCTTGTGCTCAGGAACACTAGACAGCACTGCAGGACTACACTTGGGAGCCACTGTAAGCAGCTTAACTAGACCTGGAAAAGGACACTTGGTTTCAATATAAGAGTTGAAACAAGAAAGCAGGGAATCACCTTATTCAACCTCAGATAGGAATCCACACATCAGATGAGTCAAATTTTTCACCTCTCTTTGTATGTCTGCAAATGATTGAAAAAGCACCGGGAGTGTAAGTACTGATTTGGGGGGTTACAAATAAATTTTAGTGAGTAGGCATATTTGCAAATACAGACTCATGAATAATGAAGACTTACTCTGTGTGTGTGTTTCCCATGGCTGTTACAACGAATTACCACAAGTATAGTGGCTCAAAACAACACAAATGTATTCTTTTACAGTTCTGAAAGCCAGAAGTCCAACATCAGTTTCAGTGGACTAAAGTCAAGGTCTCCCTCCGCAAGGCTGGCTCCTTCTCAAGGCTCCAGGGGAAAGTCTGTTTCTTGCTTTTCCAGCTTCTGGAAGCTGCTTGCATTCCTTGGCTCATGGCCCCTTCCTCACATCACAACATCCTCTTACTGCCGTTGTCACATCTCCTACTACTCATTCTGACCTCTTGCCTCCTTCCTACAATGACCCTTTTGATTACACTAGGGAACCAGAAAAGTTGCAAGAATAGTAGAAAGAATAGCCATCTCAAGGTTCTTAACACAGTTACATTGGCAATGTCCTTTTTACATAGAAGATAATATTCACAGGTTTCAGGGATTAGTATGTGAATCTTTTGGGTGGGGCATTATTCAGTCAACCATACTGTGTGTGTGTGCATGTGTGTATACACATACATACATATACACAATTTTTTTCTGAGTCATTGGAGAGTAAATTGCACATATCACGCCCTTTTACCCTTAAATACTTCAGTGTGTGTGGCAGATCCTTCTGCGTAGCGTGCGCCCAGCTCCCACTCGGAGATGCACAGGACCCATGCCCACAGATAGGTTCTCTCATGGGTAGTTAGATTTGCAATATACTTAGGCTGTTTTGAAACTTGCTCTTTGCTAAAACCCCCTCACCCTGCAAGTACCTTGCAGAGATCAGTGTAACCAGCTGCCTATTCATTTGCTAATATCCTTCTTCTGTGATGTAATTAGGGGCATTGGCTCCTTTGTTGTAACCTGGGGATAGTGAGGGAGAACCATCTTGGAATGGGAGGAGAGATATTAGAATAAAGGCCTGTCATGGCAGAGGCCACAGTTTTTGCTCCTCTTGAGAGAAAAGCCATGCTGTCATCCTGATTCCTCCACCAGACTTGGTAGTCTGTGTGTATGTTTTAATTCATCCATAATGATGCAGACACTGCTGGCTGGTGTCCGCATCAAGTGTGTAGTTCCTAAGAATAAAGACTTTCTGTTATATAACTATAGTATCATTAGCAATAACAGAAAATTTTAAAGATGTAATACTTTAATCTGCCATATTCTAATTCTGTCAGTTGATTCAGGAATGTTGTCCCATTCCCTCCCCCCTTATTCCCCTCTGCCCTGCACACTGCCTCCCACCTGCATTCTGCTCCCCACCTTAGTTCATGTCCATGGGTCATATATATAAGTTCTTTGGCTTCTACATTTCCTATACTATTCTTAACCTCCCCCTATCTGTTTTGTACCTATCATTTATGCTTCTTATTCCCTGTAACTTTTTCCCCATTCTCCCTCTTCCACCTCCCTGCTGATAACTCTCCCTGTGATCTCTATTTCTGTGAGTCTCTTCCTGTTCTATTGTTTGCTTAGTTTGTTTTTGCTTTTTTTTTAAAGTTTGGTTACTGGTAGTTGTGAGTTTGTTGTTATTGTACTGTTCATATTTTTTATCTTCTTTTTCTTAGATAAATCCCTTTAACATTTCGTATAATAAGGGCTTGGTGATGATGAACTCCTTTAACTTGACCTTATCTGGGAAGCACTTGATCTGCTCTCCCATTCTAAATGATAGCTTTGCTGGATAGAGCAATCTTGGATGTAGGTCTTTGATTTTCATGACTTGGAATACTTCTTTCCAACCCCTTCTTGCCTGTAAGGTCTCTTCTGAGAAATCCGCTGACAGTCTGATGGGAACTCCTTTGTAGGTGACTGTGCCCTTATCCCTTGCTGCTTCTAGAATTCTCTCCTTCATTTTAATCTTGGGTAATGTAATTATAATGTGCCTTGGTGTGTTCCTCCTCGGCTCCAACTTCTTTGGGACTCTCTGAGCTTCCTGGACTTCCTGGAAGACTATTTCCTTTGCCAGATTGGGGAAGTTCTCCTTTATTATTTGTTCAAATAAGTTTTCCACTGGTTGCTCTTCTTCTTCCCCTTCTGGTACCCCTATAATTCGGATGTTGGGACGTTTAAAGATGTCCTGG
>PVKU01011273.1:0-27672 GCA_004027475.1 Anoura caudifer | reverse complement strand
GAATTCTTGTTTCTTCCTTGTTTTTTACTTGGTTGTTTCTTTCTTCCTCTGGTCCACTCCATTGATTTGAGTCCCAGTTTTCCTCCCATCTCTGTTGGTTTCCCATGCATCTTTCTTCATTTCACTTATTGTAGCCTTCATTTTTTCATCTAATTTGTGAGCAAAATCCACCAATTCTGTGAGCATCCCGATCACCAGGGTTTTGAACTGCACATCTGATAGGTTGGCAATCTCTTCATTGCTTAGCTAAATTGGTTCCGGGGCTTTGATTTGTTCTCCAGTTTGAGCCATTTTCATTTCTGGGTTTTTTGTTTTTTGTTTTTTTTTGTTTTTGGTCTAGTCACGGCTGTTATGTAGTGAGGGGTGGAGCCTTAGGTGTTCCCCAGGCCGGGATAGCCCAGTCGCTGGGTAGTGATGCTGTATGTGGGGGTGGGGTCTGAGAGGAGACAATGGAGCTTGCTGTGCTCACTCTCGGATTCCAGTCCATTCCACCACTTCCCCTTTGCCTGGATTATCTGCGTGTGAATGTGGGACCACCCGACAGCTGCCTTGTGCGGCCTCACTGGTTCTGCACAGTTGCCACCCCATGCCCGGGTTCTGCTAGTCACCGCCTGTGCACCTGGGGGCTGCCAGCCGCTGCTGCCTGTGTGCCTGGTCCGTACCTCCGCTTTTTCCTGCCGCGACTCCGCCCCTCTTACCAGTCTGGATGAATTGTTGTTGGACTTCCAAACAGTTCAATTTTCTGAGTTCTGGTTGTTTTCTTGTTTCTAAATCTTTGTTGTCCTTAATTTTGGTTGTGCAAGGAGGCACAGTGTATCTGCCTACGCCTCCATCTTGGCCGGAAGTCCTTATTATTATTATTCTAATGTTCTGAGGGCAAGAACCTATTTTACCACTCCCAGCACCCTGCAAGGAGCATTTGGCTGCTCTAACTGGACTTTGGCTTCCTCAGGCTGGTGCCAAAGCCCTCAGGGCCAACTGTACCCTAGACACAGTGAGGAGTCTATGCCATGAGAAGACTCCTCTGCCCTGTGGTAGCTCCCTCAGCACCATTCAGTGACTGTCCCCTTCACCTCCTCCCAGCCTATTGGATAACACAACAGATACCGCCCATGGAAGCTGCTATTCTGTATCCTAAGGCAAGTGCTGTGTCACAAGTCATAAAGCACCTGCCACAGGAGGGGCTCCTGCCTCTCAGCAGCATGTCCCCAGGGTTGACTTTACTTACTGCTGCTTGCGTAGGTAATTATAGAACTGAACTCTCTAGGCTATGTGTTTCTTGAAGAAGGCAAATCTTTTTACTTCCCCAATTTTTCATTATAAAAAATTACAAACATAGAAAATAGTTTAAAGAATAGTACAATGGACTTCTGCAAACTTTCCACTTAGATCCAAAAGTTGTTCATAATCTGCCCTATTTGCTTTGTCAACATATCCATGTAGATCAATATATTTTTTCATTGTATTTTTAATTGTATTTTATCTTCATCTGAGGACATGCTTATTGATTTTAGAGAGAGAGAGGAAGAGAAACATCGATTAGTTGCCTCTTGCACGTGCCCTGACTGGTGACTGAACCTGCAACCTAGGCATGTGCCCTGACTAGGAATCTGAACCTGTGACCTTTGGTTTACTAGATAGCACTGCAACCAACTGAGCCACACTAGCCAGGGCTATATTTGCTTTTTTTAACTTACCATTTGAAAGTTGCAGAGCTCATGACATTTCTTACTTAAATACTTTGGCATGTGTCTCCTAGAAAGGATATTCTCCTATAAAACTACTATTATACCTAAAATATTACAATATTCCTTTAATACACAGTCCCCATTTAGATTTCACCCATTATCCCAGGGTTATCATTTATGAAATTTTTTTTTTAGTTCTGAACCAGGATGCAATCATGATTAACACTGGTGTGCTGGATCTCTTTTAATTAAGAATCACATGGATTAAAGACCTGAAACCATAAACTCCTAGAAGAAAACATAGGCTTTAAGCTCCTTGACGTCAATCTTGGTGATAATGTTTTGAATTTGACACCAAAAGCAAAAGGGACAAAAGTAAAGTAAAAAATTGGGACTACATTAGGCTAAAAAGTTCTGCACAGCAAAGAAAACTATTAAATGAAAAGACAACCTACTTAATGGTTGAAATTTTCTGCAAATGATGTTGTATGTCAATTATACTTCCATAAAAAGAATAAAAAAAGCTAAGAAAAAGAATGCCCAAATCTCTCTCTTCTTTTTCCATGGTGTCATCTCCCTGCAGAGCCAGATCAGGGGTCCTGTAGAAGGAAAGACTGCGTTCTTGCCACCTACGTCCTCATGCCCAGGGCAGGAGTGGGACTGAGCAGCAAAAGGGCCAAGAGCTGGTGGGTGGCCCATGGGGAAAGGGCTTCCACTGAGCTGGGCTTGCAGCAGGCTGCTCAGCTGGACACAGCCCCAGATTCCCAGTCCTACCCACCTCACCCTCAGGCACCATGGCACATGAGTTGATTATCTACACTCATTTTTGGGAGATATAATGTGTTTTGTTGAATTTTAATATTCTCAGATTAATATCCATAATAATGCCCAGCAGAAATAAAATTCCACGCTAGGTATTCAGCTAAACAGAGTTGATATTTATACCTAACTGGTTTCCCTCAAAGGCAGAATGTCATGGTAGTAGTAGGCCAGTATGGGAGACCAGAAAGCCGTGTGCTGCCCCTTCCAGGGCCTTATTCCAGGAGGAAGGCCTGAGCTTGGTCTCAAGAGCTACTTTCAGTGGACCCTTGTGCAAGTTATTAAACCTCTCTCTCTATAGTGTCCTCATTTGTAAAATGAGGGACAATAATACTAGGACCTCCCTGCAGGAGACAAGACATTACACATCAGTGGGACCCTTAGCCTCCAACCAGGACAATTGCCTGGCTGCAATGGGGTGGACCAAAGAAAGACAATTAGTTTGAGGGTGCAGAACTGCTGTGAGGGGTACTTGAGATGGAGAAGGTCAGTTGGGACTGTGCAGGGGTTACCAGCGGGCTGGTGAGCTGACAGGGGAGGAGGGGCAGGGAGAAGCTGGAGAAGGGAACTGACCAACTGAAGAGAAGGCTCCCAAAACACCACTGCTGTGGGTTCCAGGTCCCTCAAGGTGCAGCTGCTTGTCCACATGTCCTTAGAGAACCTACTGTTCTTTACGAGGGCCTCCTTGTTACCTGGCTGGTGGGGGAAGGTGAGTACCCTTATGAACCAAAGGGTGCTGGTTGAAACCAGCCCATACAGTGCCCAGCATACTGTTTGTCAAATGATATGGCAGAGAGTGCTGATCCTTTCCTACCTCTTACCCAAATGGCCTGCCTGGGAAGTGGGGGTGAACAACAGAACCCCAGTTCATCCAGATGTGGAGCCATTTTCTAGCCCTGCCATTGCTTGGCTGTAGTCTCTCCTGCAGAGTTGACCACCCTTCTCCCTGCCTTCCCCTACTATTCAGCAGCCCTATCAGACCACAGTATTGGTGTTGGGTACAGTTGGAAAAGAGCCAAACACCAATCACCAACAAAGATGAACCTTGGGTGACTCGGTGCTGGACAAGGACCCTGGGGGAGCCCGGTGTGACCTGTATGTAGATTCAGGGTAGCTGGGCCTTGGGTGCCCATGTTGTAGAGGAGGGTAAGGTCAGGGAAGTGTCTCAGAGAAAAGGTGGAGTGAGCTGGGCCTTAAAACACAGAAGAGCCCTGGCTGGTGCAGCCCAGTGCATTGAGCAAGGGCTGGGAACCAAAGAGTCACCAGTTTGATTTCCAGTCAGGGCACATGCAGGCCTGGTCCCTGGAGGGGGCCACATGAGAGGCAACCACACACTGATGTTTCTCTCTCTCTCTTTCTCCCTCCCTTCCCCCCTCTCTAAAAATAAATAAATAAAATCCTTAAAAAACACACACAGGAGAGGTATATGGCTGAACTGAGGGCCCTTGGGTTCTGGGAATGGCTTGTTGGTGCTGCTGGAAGACCAGGGGTGGGCCTCACCTTCATTTTAGCCCCTCAGCAGCTTAAATGTTAAGTGAGGCCTCCTCAGGACCACAAGTTGGCGGTGGTGCAAGCATGCTCTGGGTGCAGGCTGCACAGAGGTACATGGTCTAGTGGAAAAACAATAATGAAACAGACTAAGATCGAGTCTGCTTCTTGCTATTGCCCTGCACCAGCACTTCCAAACAATGTCAGTGATTAACATTTTCTCTGAGGAAAAAAAGAAAAAATCTTTTGTTGATTTAAATTCTAAATAATTGCTCCAGTTAGTTTTCATGATGTATGTATAAGCTTAAAATAAGCATACTTTCATTGCTGATCCTTTCACAAACCCTGGCTTCTCCATGGAAGATAAGACGAGCATGCCCTACTGCACAGCCAGCCGCTGACACACAGATTCAGCTGCAGGTGTTGCAAGGCTAAGTTCATGCCATTCACACTCCTTTCAGACACAGTGCATGTTTCCATCTTCTGTTGGAATAAACTGCTCAAGCACAGTCTTTGAAACTAGAAAGTCTCAGAACTTAAAGTGTTAATTAGCATTAAAATTGGAAACAGTGCAAACTATGAGGTGTAATGTTTTATTTGGTAAGTGCAGATTTTAGTTCATATATGAAGTGTCTGGCAGAGTTTGAATAGTACTTTTAAAATCTAAATTTATACTATTCAATATTCATTAGTGATTTCAGAATGCAATAATAAATCAAGAAAATAAAACATTGCATCACTGAATAATTCATTAATTGCCTAAACTGTACCCTTTGCAGGTGTTTTTTCTTTATTAAAAGTCACTTATTAGTTACCAGACAATTATTTATATAAAATATTATTACCCAGCTTATAACTAGAAGATCAAAGTTCAAACTACTAGGTAGACACAAAAGGTATTGAATAAACAGTTGGATTTTTCCTTTAAGGTACTGGAATATTTGATTTCTTTTCTTCTCCTTTTAAGTTTTCCTTCATTTTCTTTACTTGATGATTGTGTGTGTGCATGATGTTCGATAAGAGAAAAATTTTACCGTCATGCCTTTCCTGGTCATGAATCTTTTTCTATTCCATGATTGTTACTGAAAACATTTTGTTGTGGGGTGGGTTATGATGATGGGCCGCTGTCTGGCCTGGCCCGTCAGCCACGCAGAGGCCTGCCAGGGGAGGCCCTGGGGCACCAGCACTCTCAGCCTACCCACTTTACAGTAGGCTGTGCTGTCTGAGTGGACTTGGGCACACGGGGAGAACTTTCTGTGCCTGAGTCTCTGTCTGAGAGTGGAAATAACCACTCTCACAAGGCTACTGGGAGCCCCTGGAAATCAGGCCCTGCTAGGAGACCTGTGGCACCAAAGGCTTCACCCCGGGCATAAATAAGGCAGACCTGCTTTCTCCACTCTACCCACATGACCTTGGGTAAACATTTGTCTTTTTCTGAGCCTTGGTTTTCTCAGCTGTAAGAAGAGATCATAATAGTTCTCTTTGAAGTCTGTAGGGAGGGTTAAACAGAATAACACACATCAAAAGCCTGACCCAGCCCCAGGGCTGTGGCGAATATTCTGTCAAGACAAGTTGGTTTCTACAGAATCACACATTTTGGGAAAGAAGCTACCTCCTGAGGAGTGATGAGAGCTTTGAGGGGCTGCAGGAGTATCAGGGAGGAGGAGGATCTAATTTCTAAAGGAAAGGAGAAGCCAGGCAGGACTGAAGGGAAAGGACACCCAGCTCCTCCCAGGAGCTGATGGCACTGGCTGCCCAAGTTCCCCTCCGGCTCTTCCCAGGCCCAGCAGCCCTCCAGGGAAGCACATCCTGGGCCTGCTGGCCATCAGAATCACATGGGCAGCTTTCAAATAATTCAGATTCTTGGGGTCCACCCCTAAGGATTTTGATTGCATAACTGTGAGTTGGGAACCATGACTCAGGGTTTCTTTTTTAATTGAGGTAAAATTAAGATACCATAACATTAACTATTTTTAACCACACTGTTTGGTGGCACTGACAACATTGTGTGACCATCGCCTGTATGCTATTCCAAAATATCTTTATTACCTAAAAAGGAAGCCATACCCATTAAGCAGGCACTCTTCACCAACTACTAATATACTTTCTGTCCCTATGGGATTACCTTCTCTGAAATTTCTTATAAATGGAACTACACAATAGGATCTGGCTTTTTTCACTTAGCATAATGATTTCAAGTTTCATTTATGCTGAGCATGAATCAGTACTTTATTCCTTTTTATGGTGAAAAATATTCTATTATATGAATAATCAGTTTTTAATATATTAATCAGTAGATAAATACTTGGGTTATTTCTTTCAGTAGATAGACACTTGTGAATCATGCTGCTGTGAACATTCATGTATAATGCATAAGTTTTGTTTGAATATCTGTCTTCAGTTCTTTTGTGTATATATCAAGGATTGGAATTGCTGAGTCACATGGTAACTCTCTGTTCAACATTTTAAGAGACCGCAAAATTGTTTTCTACAGTGGCTGCACTATTTTACATTCCCACTAGCAAGGCACAAGGGTTCTAATTTCTCTGAAACCTCACCAACACTTGTTATTGTCCATGTTTTAAATTTTGATCATCCTAATTAGTATGAAATAGCATATCACTTTTGGTTTTGATTTACATTTTTCCAATGACCAATAACATTGAACATCTTTTTAAAATATATTTCATTGATTATGCTATTACAGTTGTCTCATTCCCTCCCCTTTATTCCCCTCCACCCTGCACACTCCCTCCCACACACATTTCCCCCCTTTAGCTCATGTCCACGGGTCATACATGTAAGTTCTTTGGCATCTACATTTCCCATACTATTCTTACCCTCCCCCTGTCTATTTTCTACCTACCTTCTATGCTGCTTATTCTCTGTACCTTTTCCCCCTCTCTCCTCCTCCCACTCCCCTGTTGATACCCCTCTACGTGATTTCCCTTTCTATGGCTCTGTTCCTGTTCTACTCAGTTTGTTTTTGTGTTTGTTTTAGGTGTGGTTGTTAATAATTGTGAGTTTGCTGTCATTTTACTATACATATTTTTAATCTTCTTTTTCTTAGATAAATTCCTTTAACATTTCATATAATAAGGGCTTGGTGATGATGAACACCTTTAACTTGACCTTATCTGGGAAGTGCTTGATCTGACCTTCTATTCTAAATGAAAGCTTTGCTGGATAGAGTAATCTTGGATGTAGGTCCTTGCCTTTCATGACTTGGAATAGTTCTTTCCAGCCCCTTCTTGACTGAAAGGTCTCTTTTGAGAAATCCGCTGACAGTCTAATGGGAATTCCTTTGTAGGTAACTGCCTCCTTTTCTCTTGCTGCTTCTAGGATTCTCTTCTTATCTTTAATCTTGGGTATTGTAATTATGATGTGCCTTGGTGTGTTCCTCCTTGGGTCCAACTTCTTTGGGACTCTCTGAGTTTCCTGGACTTCCTGGAAGTCTATTTTCTTTGCCAGATTTGGGAAGGTCTCCTTTATTATTTGTTCAAATAACTTTTCCACTTGTTGCTCTTCCTCTTCTCCTTCTGTACTCCTATAATTTGGATGTTGGAACGTTTACAGATGTCCTGGAGGTTCCTAAGCCTCTCCTCATTTCTTTGAATTCTTCTTTCTTCATTCTTTTCTTATTGGATGTTTCTTTCTTCCTTCTGGTTCACACTGTTGATATGAGTCCCAGTTTCCTTCCCATCACTATTGTTTCCCTGTATGTTTTCCTTTATTTCACTTAGCATAGCCTTCATTTTTTCATGTAATTTGTGACCAAATTCAACCAATTCTGTGAGCATTCTGATTACCAGTGTTTTGAACTGTGCATCTGATAGGTTGGTGATCTCTTCGTCACTTAGCTGTATTTTTTCTGGATCTGTGATCTGTTCTTTCATTTGGGTCATTTGTTTTGTCTTGGCACATCTGTTATGTAGTGAGGGGTGGAGCCTTAGGTGTTCACCAGCGTGGGGTAACCCATGTCACTGGGTTGTGATGCTGTACGTGGGGAAGAGGTCCAAGAGGGGACAATGGCACTTGTTCCACTCTCTGCCAGATTTCAGTCACTTCCCTCGCTTCCCACAAGCAAATTGGGCCCTTCTGGTGCTGATTCCCTGGTGGGTGGGCTTGTGTATGTTCTAGGACCCTGTGGGTCTCTCCAAGGAACTCTCCTGTGAGGCTAGGAGTTTCTCCTGCCTCAACCCCCACCAGTGTTTTCAATCAGTGGTTTGAGGCTTTATTTCCCCACACTGGGACCCTGCATTGTGCAGTCTGTCCTGCTCCCCAGTTTCACTTGGTTAATCTGCGTGCAAATGTGGGACCACCTGGTCTGCCAGCCTCTGCCTTAGCGGCCAGCTGCAGCCTTGCACACTGGCCCGGTTCCACAATCCACCACCTTGCTGGGTCCGCCAGCCGCTGCTTTGCCTTGAGCTGCCTGACTCTGTCCCTCTTACCAGTCTGGAAGAATGTCTTCTTTAACTTCTTGGTTGTCGAATTTCCATGCAGTTTGATTTTTCTGTCAGTTCCAGTTGTTTTTTGTTTTTAATTTGTTGTTGTCCTTCTTTTGGTTGTGCGAGGAGGCACAGTGTGTCTACCTATGCCTCCTTCTTGGCCAGAAGTCCACAATGAACATGTTTTCATGTGCTTATTGGTCATTTGTATATCTTCTTTGGGGAAATGTCTATTCAAGTTATTTGCCCATTAAAAAAATTGAGTTCTTGTCTTTTTGCTGTTGAATTGCAAGAACTCTTATATATTTTGTATAATAGTCTCTTACTAGATATGATTTGCAAATACTTTTTCCCATTCTGTAGGTCTTTTCACTTTCCTAATAGGAAACATTAAAGTTTTAAATTTTAATGAAGTGTAATTATTTTTCTTTGGCTGTGTGTGCTTTTTGTGTCATATCTGAGAATCTATTGAAAAATTCAAGGTTGTGAAGACTCATCCTGTTTTCTTCTAAGAGTTCTATTGTTTTAACTCTCACACCTGGGTCTTTGATTCACTTTGAATCAAGTTTTGTGCATGGTATGAGGTATGAGTCCAATTCTATTTATTTATTATTATTTTTTGCATGTAGATATCCACATGTACCACCATCTTTTATTAAAGAGACTATTCTTTCCCCCATTGAATAGCATTGGCACTTTTGTCAAATATCAATTGGCCATAGCTGTGTTGGCTTATTTATAGACTCTCAATTCTATTCCATTGGTCTATATGTCTATCCTTCTATCCTTATGCCAGCAGCACACTGTTCTGATGATTGTAGCTTTGTAATAATTATTGATATTGAGAAATATGAATCTCCCAACTTTGTTTTTCTTTTTCAAGACTATTTTAGCTATTTGGGGACACTTCAACTACCATATGAATTTTAGGATCAGCTCTTCCATCTCTTCTCACTTTCATTGTGAATTTAAGTGATTTGAGTTTTCTCTCGTTTTTTAGTCAGTTTAAAAGTTTTTCCATTTGTTGTTCTTTTCAAAGAACAAACTATTTGTTTTTTCTCTACTGTTTTGCTATTTTCTATTTCATATACCTATGTTCTAATCTTTATTATTTCCTTCTGTTTAATACTCTTGAGTGTAGCTTGTCTTCTTTTTTATAGTTCCTTAAGGTGTAAGTTAGGTTATTGATTTGGAATTTTTTCCTTTTTAAATGTATGCATTTGCAGTTATAAATTTCCCTCTTATCACTACTTTCTGCATCCATTAGGTCTTTGTATGTGTTTTTTTCATTTTCACTTATCTCAAGCTGTTTTCTGATTTCATGCGTGAGTTTTTTGACGTATTGTTTAAGACCATGTTGTTTAATTTCCATGTATTGTGAACTTTCCGTTTTTCCTTTATTGGTTTCTACTTTCATTCCATTTTAGTCAGAGGAGATTCTTTGTACAATTCAAAATTTTTAAACTTTATTGAGCTTTGTTTTGTGGCCTTACATTTGATATATACTGGAGAATTTTCCAAGTGTATTTGAGAAGAATGTATATTCTGCTGTTGTTGGGTGGAATGTTCTATTTATATCTATTGAAGCTAGTTGATTCATTGTGTTTGTTTTTAGATCTTCTATTTTCTTTTTGATTTTCTATCTAGTTTCTTAATTGATCTGCTTCTCTCTTTCTTATTGATCTTCATATATTTTGAAACTCTGTTGCTAGGTATATTTATATGAGGTCTGTCTGGAAAAAGTACAGCCATTGTTAATATAATGAGAATGGTTTGCATGACTTCGATGTTACCTGGCAGCCAAGGAGAGTGGACTAAAAGGCACATGGGTGAACAATGATGACCTCACTGTACTAATCAGTGGGGGTAGTAGATGCCATTGAGTGAGCATGCATACAGTGTGGCCATCATATTCAAAATGACTGAGCAAGTAGAGCAACAAATCTGCAACAAATTTTGCATTAAGCTTGAACATTTCTCCAAAGAAGCTATTTGGATGATTCAGAAGGCTTTCAGGGATGATGCAATGAGTGCGGCACAATGAAGTATGGCACAAACACTTCAAAGATGGTTGAGAATCTGTTGAAAGTGATCCATGTTCTGGAAGGCCTGCCACAAGCAGAACACCTGAGAATATTGAACATGTACAATCTACAATCAACAAAGGTCAGAAAGCTGTGTGAAGTCCCAAGGTGCTATTTTGGAAAGGACTGAGGCATCATTGTCCTATGTACAATGTCTCTTGTATCTTGTATCTTCTTCAATAAATGTCTCTATTTTTCCTATTACATGGCTGGATACTTCTTGAAGGATTGACCGTTTTTTTTTTTTCTAAAGATTTTATTTATTTATTTTTAGAGAGAGGGGAGGGGAGAGAGAAAGAGAGGGAGAGAAACATCAATGTGCAAGAGATACATCTATCAGTTGCCTCCCACATGACCCTAACCGTGGACCTGGCCCACAACCCAGGCATGTGCTCTGATCAGGAATCGAGCCAGTGACCCTTCAGTTTGCAGGCTTGTGCTCAGTCCACTGAGCCACTTCCATTCTTTCATTTCAGTTTATTTGTGATTTTAGATCTAAAGTAAGTCTCTTGCATACAGCATATACTTGGATCATTTGTTGCCTTTTGATTGGAGAGTTTAACCCATTTATATTTAAAGTAATTATAACCAAGGAAGGACTTACTTCTGTCATTTTGCTAAGTGTTTTCTATGTGTCTTGTAACACTTTTGCTTCTCCATTCTTCCATTACTGCCTCTGTTGTGACTAATTTTTTTTCTAGTGTGCCAATTTGATTTCCTTCTCAGTTCTTTATATAAGGGGGGGCCACAAAACAGAATTTATTATAAAAAATTGTATATTCTTACATGCTTAAACTTCAGTCACCTTCAAAGTACTCTCCATTTGATGCAATACACCTACTGAGATGTTTTTTTCCGCTGCTCAAAACAGTTTTAGAACTCATTGACTATGATGCCTCTCAGTGCTTCTGCCATTTTTTGTTTCTCCTCTTCTGCATCAGTAAAATGTTTCCCTTTGAGGGCTTTTTTCACCTAGGGTAACAAAGAAAGTCACTCAGTGTGATATTGGATGACTAGGGAGGGTGGGGAATAGAGGTTATGCCATTTTTGGTCAAAAAACGCTGAACACAGCACAGTGTAGGCAGGTGCTCTCGTAAATAATCTGTCATGAAATGCCAAATGCTTTGAAAGAGTCTTCAAAAAAAATTCATTGAAGCCCAAGGCAGCCTCTCACAACACCAGCTGGCACACTGATAGAGATGGGTTCCTAGAACACTCACTTTGCAGGGGATCTGCCCTCCAGAAGATAATTCTTTTTTTTTTGAAGGAGGCCCTCCTTCATATATATGTAGTTTTTGTTCTTAGTAGTTATTCTGCAGAATTAATTAACATCTCAATTGTATTACAATTCAGTTTGAATTAATACCAATTTAGTTTCAGTAGTTCACAGTAATTCTGATCCTTCATAGTGCTGTCCTTCCCATATTGTTATTGTTACAAATTTAACTTTATGTATTGTGGGCCTGTTAACACAGGTTTATAACTATTAATTTATAAATTTGAATTTTAAATCATATAGAGAAGGGGTTAAAAAACACAACTGCATGCTCTTGTTTCTCTTTGGAGAGAATAAATCTTTAGTCTTGTACAAAAAAAACCCAATTGCAGTGTGATTAGATATTATATTCATATATATGTATATATGTGCATATATCTGTGTAGCTACCTTTACTGATGTTCTTTGTTTCTTCATGTGTCTTTGAGTTACTGTCTGGTGTCCTTTTATTTCAGCTTGGAGGACTCCCTGTAGCATTTCTTACAGGGCAAACCTGTTAGTAACACATTTCCTCAGTGTTTCTTGATCTGGGAATGTCTTAACTTCCTCCTTTATTCTTTAAAGATAGTTTTGTTGGATATAGAATACTTAGAATACTTGTTTGGTATTTTTTTCCCTCCCTCAACACTTTAAATATGTCGTATTCTGGCTAACACGGTTTCTGATGAGGACACTGTTGTTAATCTTACTATGGATTCTCCATCTGTTATGAGTCACTTTTGTCTTACTGCTTTCAAGGTGATCTCTTTGTTTTTGGGTTTTGACAATTTGACTGTAATGTGTTCCAATGTGTGTCTGAGTGTAAACTGCTTGAAATTTGTTGAGATTCTTGGATGTGGAGATTCTTGTCTTTTATCAAATTGAGATATTTTGGGCCCTAATTTATTTGAATATTCTTCTTTCCCCATTCTCTCTTTTCTCTCTCTTTGGTACTCCCATCATTATTCTAAGCAAACGTTTGTATGACTGACGGTGCTTCACATAGCTTCTAAGCCCTGTTCACTTTGTTAATTCTTTTCCTTCTTTAGCTCTTCAGATTTGAGAATCTTTTTTTTAAACTTTGAAGTATATTTTATTGATTATGCTATTACAGTTTTCCCAATTTCTCCCTCTTTATCCTCCCTCCACCCTCCACCCCCCAACCCTCCAGCATTCCCCCAGAGTAGATAATCTTAATTGATCTATTTTTAAGTTCACTGATTCTTTCTTCTGCCTGCTTAAATATGCTGTTTATGTTCTGTAGTGGATTTTTCATTTTAATTATTGTACTTTTCAAACCCTTAATTTCTATTTGTTTGATGTTGTAATTTCTATCTCTTTATGTATATTCTCTATTTGATGAGGTGTTACTCTCCTGGTTTCCTTTAGTTCTATGTTCATGGTTTCTTTTAATTCTTTGAGCATTTTTAAGACAATTGATTTAAAGTCTCTTTCTAGTAAGTTCAATGTCTGAGCCTCCTAGTGGACAGTTTCTATTAATTTATTTTTTTCTTGTGAATACACTGTTTCCTTGTTTTTGTATGCCTTATAATTTTTTTTTGTTGTTGTTGAACACTGATTGGCAACTTTAGACATTAGGGTTTAGACAAACCCATGGAAGGTTTGGTTTTCTTGCTTGTCAGGTTTAGTGTTCTTGCTTGTGTGCTTGTTTAGTGTTCTAAATTATTTTTGTAAAGTCTGTATTCTTTGTCATGTGTCATAACTGAGGTCTGTGTACCATTAGCTTGGTGGACAACTAATGTTTTGACAGTATAAAAAATGGCTACTGGAGCTCTCCTAAAACAGAAAGAAGAAAAAAAAAACACTCTCTCAGTCTTTGAAGACTGCATCTGTTTAAGAGCCCTTTACCAGACTATCTTAGCCCCTATGTTCTGCTTGTATGGAACCTGAAGATCAGCTAGAGGTGAAAGCTTAAGCTCTTCTTAAGTCTTTTCTGAGTGTGAATCCAGCCCTGGTCATGTGTGAATTTGTTGATAACTCCGGTTGTATCTGAGCTTTTAAAAGTCTTTATGCTCCCATGTACCTCCTTTCCCAGCCACTTCCTTCCCAGGTTTTTTGGTCTGATTATTGCTTGTCCCTACTGTAGGTCCTGACCCCAGGCTATCATACTAATACTTACACTTTTAAGTACTATTGCCAAAAACCACCCAGGAAGCCAACCCAGCCCTGGGAATGCTCTGAGTTGGTTAAAACAAAGACAAATCCTTGCCTCAGTTCTTCAGAGAGCCACCAAACAGGTCAAAAAGCAACTACAACTCTTTGAGAAAAAGGTTCATATTGCTCCCTCTGGCACTAGCAGCCTGCACTTGGAGTGAGAATTGCTGTCTTCATCATCACAGCCAATGTGGGGAATGAGGGATGGTACATGGGCAATTTTAATTGTGATGATGCTCATTTACTGAAAAGCAATAGCTTATCCCCCCTCCCCTATCTATCCCTGGTCATTGTAGGTTTTTGATTAGATTTCAGAATTCTTCAAAAGTTCATTATAACAGTTTTTGCCAGATGATTAGTTGCTTTTGTGGAGGGATGGAGCCGTAGAGTTTCCCATGTTGTCATTTTCAGTCCTATCATTCTTAGGTCAGTGTATTTTAAAATGATCCTCAGGTCATTCTGACTATCAGTGAGGCGTTGGAAACATATTCCATGGTACTCATCCCAGGCACCTCCACTTGCTCATCCTCTCATGGTCTCTCTTACTCAAGTACATATTCAATAATGTGGTTTCCAGATCTCTGCTCTTCATGACCAAGGTTCTCTAGGTCTTTTTATTTTTATTGATTAAGTAATTAATTTATTTAATATATTTTATTGATTATACTATTACAGTTGTCCCATTTTTTCTTCCCTTTGTTCCCCTATGCTCTGCCCCCCCACTCCCACCAGCATTCTCCCACCTTAGTTCATGTTTATGAATCATACATATAAATTCTTTGGCTTCTCCATTTCCCACATTATTCTTAACCTCCCCCTATTTTGTACCTACCATTTATGCTTCTTGTTCCCTGTACCTTTTCCCCCATTTTCTCCCCTTCCCTTCCCCACTGATACCCCTCTGTGCGATCGCCATTTCTGTGGTTCTGTTCCTGTTCTAGCTGTTTGCTTAGTTTGCTTTCTTGTTTTTGTTTCCTTAGGTTTGGTTGCTGATAGTTGTGTTTGTTGTCATTTTACTGTTCATATTTTTGATTATCTCCTTTTTCTTAGATAAGTCCCTTCAACATTTTGTATAATAAAGGCTTGTTGATGATGAACTCCTTTAACTTGACCTTATCTGGGAAGTGCTTGATCTGCTCTCCCATTCTCAATCTCCAGCTTTGCTGGATAGAGTAATCTTGGATGTAGGTCCTTGCCTTTCATGACTTGGAATAGTTCTTTCCAGCCCCTTCTTGCCTGTAAGGTCTCTTTTGAGAAATCCGCTGACAGTCTGATGGGAACTCCTTTGTAGGTGACTGTCTCCTTTTCTCTTGCTACTTTTAAGATTCTCTCCTTATCTTTCATCTTGAGCAGTGTAATGATGATGAGCCTTAGTGCGTGCTTTCTTGGGTCCAATATCTTTGGGGCTCTCTGAGCTTCCTGGAGAAGTCTATTTTCTTTGCTAGATTAGGGAAGTTCCCTTCATTATGTTTTCAAATAAGTTTTCGATTTATTGCTCTTCCTCTTCTCCTTCTGGCACCCCTATGATTCAGATGTTGGAACATTTAAAGTTGTCCCAGAGGTTCCTAAGCCTCTCTTCATTTTTTTCTGAATTCTTGTTTCTTCATTCTGTTCTGGTTGAATGTCTATTTCTTCCTTCTTGTCCAAACTGTTGATTTGAGTCCCAGTTTCCTGCCCTTCACTGTTGGTTCCCTGTACATTTTCTTTTATTTCACTTTTCATAGCCTTCACTTCTTCCTCTATTTTGTGACCAAACTGAACCATTTCTGTGATCATCCTGATTACCAGTGTTTTGAACTCAGCATCTGATAGGTTGGCCATCTCTTCATTACTTCGTTGTATTTTTTTTTCTGGAGCTTTGATCTGTTCTTTCATTTGGGCCATTTTTTTTTTGTCTCTGTGCCCCTGTTATATCATAAGGGGCAGAACCTTAGGTATTCACCAGGGTGGGGCAACTTATGATGCTGTGTTGTGGCACTATACATTGGGGAGGGGTCCAAGTGGGAACAATGCCATTTGCTCAGCTCTTGGTCAGCTTTCAGTCACTTCTCCTGTTATCCACAAGCAAATTGGGCCCTTCTGGTGCTGATTCCTGGGTGGGTGGTTTTGTGTACATTCTAGGACCCTGTGGATCTCTCCAATGAACTCTCCTGTAGGGCAGGGAGTTTCTCCCACCTCTGCAACCCCCACAGGTTTTTTCTGTCAGAGGTTTTAAGACTTTACTTTCCCACTCTGGAACCCTGGGTTGCATGGTCTGTCTCGCTCCCCAGTTGTTCTTCCTGGTTTATGTGCATTCATATGTGGGACCATCCAGTCTGCCAGCTGCCACCTTGCCCACCCCAGTCCTCTAGCCACCACCTTTGCCAAGTCCTCTCCTTCCCCGCTGCCCATCTCCACCCCTCCTACCATCTGGATGAATGTTTCTTCTTTAACTCCTTGGTTGTCAAACTTCCATACAGTTCAATTTTCTTGCAGTTTCGGTTATTTTTTGTTTTTAAATTTGCTGTTGTCCTTCTTTTGGCTGTGTGAGGAGGCAAGGTGTATCCACCCATGCCTCCATCTTGGCTGAAAGTGTCTAGGTCTTTTAAACTTTTTAATATCCTTCTTTATATATGTCCCTGGATACTTCCCATCATGTTCTGCTGTGGCTTGGCCATAGGGAAGCTGTCCCTCCTTTTCCCTTGTCAGGAAGCCCAAGGCAACTGTAGTGTTCTCAGGTGATGATCCCCTTGGCAGGTGACCCTGCACAGTGCTCAGGGATTTTTCATGTGGATTTCTGCCAAGGAAACTCCTCCTACCCTATGGAATTGGCTTATTAAAGCCGAACACTTGGAATGGTTTGCCTTTCCTGTCTTTCGTCTGAGAGGTTAAAAATGCTGACCAAAGAAGGGCCAAGGTTAGAGCTCTGCAGTATATGACGAGAGGGTCCTCATCAAATGGTCCTTCCTTTAGTAAGAGTCTTGGGTGGGTTGCCCTGAAAGCAGAGTTGAGCAAGGACATGGATGCAAGTAGTTCATACAGGCAGCAATGCCAGGAAGCAAATGATCATGTGGGGAAAGGAGATGGAGAAGGCAGCAGAGCCAGGAGCCAGTATGTTCATGAATCGGTCACAGCTATGGGAAACTGGGCCATTGCTCTGGAACCTTGGTTTCTGTTACGAACCACACTTTAGAATTGCTCAAAGGGGTTGAAGAAACTGTCTGTCATTGATTGAGAGACACTCCTGAGACACTAACTTCTAGCTTGCTCTATGATGGACCTAGAACACACCCATGGCCAGAGATTCCCTCAGGTAGACACAGGAAGCCATTGGTTTGTGCAGAACCCGTCTACCTGGGACATCCTGAGAGGACCAACAACAGGCTGTGAATGAGACCTGACAGTATCTGATTCACTTCACAAACATTATGGAACTCCTACTGTGTGCCAGGATAGAGATGTAGTAGTGCCTCAGACATACAGTTTATCCTCTAGTGGGGACAAGGATAATAGGCCATAAAGCAAGCCAGCAAGTAAGCCAGATGACATTATGTAGTGATGAAGGCTACAAAGAAAATAAACAAAGATTATGAGTTACAATGACTGGGAGGACTGGAGCTCTGGCCAGTTTAGAAGGGTAGTGGGACATTCTTTCTGAAGAGGGTAATATGAACTGACAGCCCCAAAGAGGGAGTGATGGGAAATCCTAGCAAAAAGTGTTTCAGGAAGAAGGAACAACTATTAGTGTCCCAGGGCAGAAATAAGTTTGGCTTCTTTGAAGAACAAACAGAAGTTATGTTTGTGAATAAAAAATGGTATATCCACACAATGGAGTACTACACACCTGTAAAAAATAAGAAAGATCTCTAAATGATCTCAAAATGAAATGACTCAAGATGACTGATTTTGAGTCATTTTCAGGACACACTACTTCCAGAACAGTCTCTGGATCTGGAAATATGCTCAGCCCATGTCAGGGCAATGAAGAAGAATGTCTATAGTAAGTCACCCTTCATTGAAGAACAAAGATAAATAGGAAAATAGACACCCACTTATTTCTGCAAAAGAAATATAGGAAAATAAACCAAAATTAGACAGGTTGATTAGGGGTGGGAGGAAGGGGTTTGAGAATGGGCAGAAAGAAGGGTGAAATGGGAAAAGGGTATCATGTATTGAGAAGGGAGATATTTTCTTGAGTATATCTTTTTATTAGCTCTTAGAACTGTAGTAATGTTTCATATTCCTTTCACATACCCCCAAATAAATGAATAATTGAAACCAGCATGGATAAGAGGTTAATGTGAGGTGAAATGCAAACAACGTGAATTTATCTGTAGTAAATTAATAACATAACCACATTGTAGGGTGTGGGAAAGAAAAGAAATAATCTAAGTAACTGTGGAAAGAGTATCTTGATTGAATATTGTAAAGATAAAGACAAAGTGTACATGAATGTTGTAACTTATTAAATGTGTTGCTTTCAAGGGTATGATTAGCAATTCTGAAATTCTTTATGTGTACACTAGAACAAATAAGTCAATAATTATAGATAATGAAAACTGGTTTCTCAATATTGAAGAAGTTACAAATAAGCAAAGAGGGGGGAGGCTAAAATAAACCCTGTAGTGTTGGATTAAAATCTGACCTACCAGTATGAACTCATGGTCAGTACAGATTGTGTATAGGTGATTATACATACAGATATTTCTTGGCTCTGATGAGAGGTCTAGAAACAATGGCATTCAGGAGCAATGATCACGCCTAGTGCCTAGATCTTGGTTTCTAAAATCATTCTCCAATTAAAAGGAACCCCAGAAGGAAGAAACAAACAACCAAACAGAAAACAAGGAAGAAACAAGAATTCAAAAAAATGAGGAGAGGCTTAGGAACCTCCAGGACATCTTTAAACATCCCAACATCTGAATTATAGGGGTACCAGAAGGGGAAGAAGAAGAGAAACAAGTGGAAAACTGATTTGAACAAATAATAAAGGAGAACTTCCCCAATCTGGCAAAGGAAATAGACTTCCAGGAAGTCCAGGAAGCTCAGAGAGTCCCAAAGAAGTTGGACCCAAGGAGGAACACACTAAGGCACATCATAACTACATCAGCCAAGATTAAAGTGAAGGAGAGAATTCTAGAAGCAGCTACAGATAAGGGGATAGTCACATACAAAGGAGTTCCCATCAGACTGTCAGTGGATTTCTCAAAAGAGACCTTGCAGGCAAGAAGGGGCTGGAAATAGGTATTCCAAGTCATGAAAGTCAAGGACTTACATCCAAGATTGCTGTATCCAGCAAAGCTGTCATTTAGAATGCAAGGGAAGAGGCAGCTCTTCCTTACAATATAGTTCCATTAGGAAATGTAGGGAAAAATAGAGAACACACACACATATGAAGTCACAAGATCTGCAGTTGGTAATCTGGAGACCCAGTAGAGCCAGTGATGTAGCTGTAGTCTGAGTTCAAGTTCAAAGGCAGGAGATGACCCACGCCCCAGCTTGAAGACAGTCAGGCAGTCCTTGCTCTGCCTTTTTTTCTATTCAAACCTTCAGTTGATTGGATGAGGGTCATCACATGGGGGAGGACAATCTTCTTTACTCAGTCTACCAATTTCAATGTTAATATCCTCCAGAAACATCATCACAGACACATGCAGAATAAGGTTTGGCCAAATATCTGGGCACCCCATGGCCCAGTCAAGTTGGCACACATGAACCATCTCAGATGACTCTTGGAGTCTTGGTTTAGTCAACTGATAAACTGTGGTGCTATTGTCTGAGATGAGGAAGACAGAAGGAGAAAAACGTTTTGAGACAAAAATCAGAGAAGCTCAAGAGACCTCTAAGGGAACGTCAAACAGACAATAAACTTTCAAAGTCTAGAGTTTAGGGGTGAGGTATGCATTTGAGAGGGCTCTGTGCATTGAAGCCTTGAGCCAGCATGAGCATGCACAATGAAAAAAAAAATAGAAGAAAGTGATGAGGACTGCCTGAGCTTGGGACCCCCACTATTCAGAAATCAGTGGATTGAGGAAGGGCAGCAAGTCCAAGAAGGAATGGTCCTGAGGCCACTTGCCTATTCTTGTTTTCAGCACTGTCTGAGATGTGGTGTAACTGCTGCAAATCCATGTACCTGGACAGTCATCTGATCCAGCGTTCTCTGGCTTGTTTAGTCCATCCCAGTGCAGTACACATTCCTGAGCGCCTCCTGTGTGTCAGGGCCTGTGCAAACAAAGACATAGCCTCTGCCAGCGCGAGACTCACTCTCCCAGGGAGATGACTGGTGGCAGACCCCTTCAGTGCCCAAGAGACAACTCTCTTATTTCATGACCATTGATTGAACACCTACTATATGGTGCCAGGTGCCATTTAAAGAACTAAGAATGCAAAGTCAAATGAGACAAGACTCTACTGTCTAGGAGCTTATAGTCTGGTGAGAAGGCAGACCTAAAATATATATTTCAGTAAGATATGACGTCTGTCCTGGGAGACTTTATCATAATCTCTGCTGAAAGCTAGATGTATCTGGGGAGAAAGGGATCCAGGTTGGTTTGGCAGAAGCCAACCACCTCTGCTTACCTGCCTCTCTCCCAAAGCCCTCATTGTCAGTGTGTGATGCAAAGGCTCTCTCCAGAATGAAATAGGTCATTTTATTTCATTTCATTTTCATAACCAACAAATGTAACAGAGCTGTTCCTGTTTCCAATACATGGTAGGTCAGGCAGACAAAACTGAGTGAAAACAGACATTGCTACATGTGTGTGTGCACCCCATGCATGCACACACCATCCATGCACACACACACACACTTATACACACACTTTTCTCTGGCTTCCAAATTTCTTAAGTGTTAGGTCATTTTCCTCTCTGGCCAAATGGCTGTCTGCCAAGTGCTGGAGCAGCCCATAAATTGTCCTGCCTGTAATAAAAAACACAGCATTTATTGACAGCAGGGCTGCTGGTAGAAGCAGTGCTGCCAGGTCATAAAGCAGGGCCCGGTGTCACTCCCACAGTGGGAAGGCAATAAAGGGCCTAGGGGATTACCTGGCACTCCAGCAGCTGGCTGCAGCACAGAGACATGGCAGCAGGCCTAATGGGCCCCTCCCACCCGCTGCCACCTTGTAAAGCATTCTAGTTAAACACAATTCCTCCCTTGCCCCAGAACAATTTCTTTCAGGGAAAGAGGCAGCTCCCTGAAAGAGGCACTATCCTAAAATCCCAACCTGGCAGTAGAAAATAAAATGTCCAAACAAGAGGGAAGTGACATCTTTGGGTCTTTGGTATCTTTCTATGTCCACCCTCAGCCCCATCATCAGACCTGCTTAGCCAGTGCCCATGTGGATGACCCTGGCACAGCTCTCTTTCTCCAGACCCCTGAGCTGTGCAGCAAGGCTGCAACTAGACCTCCAGGGGCAGACAGTACGCCCATCAATGGGTGATCACCCACAGAGGGTCCACAGGGACAACTCACTCCCCAGTGACTAAGTATCCTAAACCTGCTCCACTTTTCTTGAGCCTCTGATCTCCCTTCTCCCAGCAGACCACATCAACTGTGCCTGGGGAAAGTGTAGAGACACCTTTATCTTCCCAGTGCCAAACCTACAAGCCTATCCCCATTGGCTACTCCCCTGTTTCCTTCTCTCTCATTCCAGCAGGGACATCACCATCCTGCTGTCCAAGGCCAGGCCTCCCCACCTTGCTGGCCTCCCCTTACACTTTTTGGCCCCATCAGACACTTTGGTTAGCTCCACTCCACCTTGTCTTTTTGACCTCTCCATCTCAAATGCATCCCTCTCAGCAACTCACATTTAAGTTTTTCCCATCAAAAAATTATAAACAAATCATCTCCAGCTATTGTTTTTTCTTTTGTGTTCCCTTCTGCTGGCAAAATTCTTGAAGACTTGTCTCTAAGTGCTTTCTTCATTTCACACTTTCCACTCTCCATGCCCACTTCCAACCTGGCTTCTGCTCCCCACTCACCAACACACCTCCTACTTCTGCAGCCAATGAGCTCATTCAGCAAGTATAAATGATGCAGTGAGTTGGAAGCTCATTTGTGCTGTAGAGAAAAAAATAAATACAAGAGATAAGGTGATGGGATTAAGGAGGAGGTTATAATTTTAAATAGAGCGGTCAGGACATCAAAGACCTGAAGGAGACAAGGCGTGACTCATGTGCATATCTGGGGAAGAACACTCCAGAGAGTGGGAACAGATAGCACAAAGGTTCTGAGGCAGAGTGGGCTGGGAGTATGTATGGGACAACTAGGAGGCTGGAGTGGTGTGGGGTAGAAAGATGAGGTCTGAGAGAGCCTTTGGGACATGGGACATGGGCTGGGTGGAATGGGAGCACAGGGTCAGTGCTGTGAGGGCAGAGAAGTGACATAATTTGAATGACATTCCATGGAGAATGAGAATAGGCCATAGGAGGCAAGGGGGGAGCAGGTGGACAAGTAAGAAGGCCTGGGATAAGATGTGGATACAGCAGTGGAGCAGAGCGCTAATAAAGCAGTCTCTTGGAGGGCTTGAAGAAAGCCCTGATCTGATCACCTTAAGGAAGTGCTCCCTCCATGGCATCCTCACAGGGGTCTAGACCAAGGCCAGTGGTCTAACAACTGGCTAACAAATTTCTCATGAGCTGGTACGAGTGGGTCCCAGAACAGCGCAGGGGACCTGGGAGCTAGTTATGGTGAAAAGTGAAAAGATTCTTGTTTTTCTCTAAGGTTAGATCCAAAAAGACTTCCTGACAAGTGGGATGTGGGATGAGAGACATGCAAGGGCCAAGGTGACTGCAAGGCCGTAATGGTGATCAGGTACACTCACTGCCGTTGCTACCTCTTCTGGAACTGCTCCTTCCCTGGATGCTGAGGCACTTCCCCCTGCTGCTGCTCTCTGTCTCTTGCCTTTCCTTCTATACTCCAAGCAAGCCTCACCTGCTGGTTCTGGCCTGCAATGGCTGGAATTTCTCAAAATCCCTTTCCAGGCTGTCTGCTCTCTGAGGCTCCACTGTGCTCAGATGATCTCACCCATAGCTCCCACAATCTCCCACGTGTTGCTGATGCACCAGCCAGCATCAGGGCCCCACTCTCTTCTGAGCTCAAGACCCACAAGCCCTAATAGTTCTCAGGCCTCTCTTTTTGGATGGCTCCGAGACACATTAAACTCTGTTAACATGTGCAAACCTGAACTTCCAATGCCCCCACCCCTCCCAGCCTCACACTCTCCCTACTAGCCACAAAAGCCCTCACTCAAGTGAGTCAGACACCTGGGACTGCTCCTTAACTCCTCCTGTTCTTTCTCCTCATGTGGAACCCTTCACCAAGTCCTATGGATTTCACCTCTTAAGCAGCTATTGCATGTACACACCACTGTCCATTTCTGCCACTGTCCCTCTCTGCTTGCCTCTGATGGCCTCATGCCCGGGCTCCTGGACTGTGCTTGTACATCCTGCAGCTAGACAGAAGTTTCCAACATGCAGTCTTATGTGTCATTGCCTTGAAAACCTCTCTAGTGCTTTCTGATGCTCCTTTAAAGGTTGTGTGTCACTCCAAGTCCACAGCTTTGCACTCCTGGCCTCCTTCCTTCAGGCCTCTCACAATGGGCTCCTACCCTGCCAGCAGCTCCAGCTTGCTCTCTGTACTGTGTTCTGCCTTCCCACCCCTGGGCAGCCCTTGTTCATCTTTGCCCAGAACACCTGCCACTGCCCTTTTGTGAGTCATCCCTCAGATTGAGGCTGCCATCAGTTTCTTAGAGAAGTCTTTTCTAACCTCTCCAGCCTGGTCAAATATGTCTATTACGTTGTCTCATAGCACCATGTATCTCTCCCTCATGATCCTGAGACCGGCAGTTATTCTTTCGTTTGTGCAATTATTTGATTAATGGCAGTCCCCCCATGTCTGTTTTGCTCACCACTGTCTCATCATGGTGAAGTAAGGGCGTTGGAGTTAGACTGAGTGAATTGTGATCTGTGACTCTGTGGCAGTGTACTCTTGGATGAGTTATTTCACTTACCTAGATCTAATGGTGGAACCTATCTTATATGGTTGTTGTGAGGGTTACAGAACTCAAATAATGTACACTGCCTGTCACAGAGTAAACACCATGTGTGGGAGATAGAATCATTGGCCTCAGCTCTTCACCTTGCCCGGAATCCATGCCCTGGCCTTGGCCTCTTTGTGGGTGAGGTGAACTTCCTTACCCCTTCTTCACCTTTGGGTCTGGACATGCGACTTTCTTTGGTCCATTAAATGGGATGAAAGTAACAGTGTGCCAATTCCAAGTTTAGGCCTTAAAAGACCTTGCAAATTCTTGTTTGTCCTCTTGGGCTTTTGCCATTGCCACAAGAAGACTTCTTCCCTGGGTCACTGCTGCCTCTTCAGCCTGGGCCTCCCACACATACCATAACCCACCTGTATTAGAATAAGTGACCATTGCTTCTAGTTTAGAAGGTTTGGGATGGTTTGCTTCCAGCATTTTGTGGTACTAGATAATCTGCCCCCCAAAATGCCATGTGCTTTGTGGAGCGCCTGTGACAGAGTACATACTATTATGATACTTCTCTGTCCACTGTAGCTGTGGCATGTGCCCAGTCTGGCACCTGTAAGATATGCCAGAACTTCGGAGCCATCTGCTCTTCACATGTCCTGTATCAGCCACGGCTCAACCTGAGATGCAGAACCACTGTGATAGATGCTAGATGATTAAAAAATAGATAGATAGACAAATAGAGAAACAAGTAGATATAGATATATAGATAGATGGTGATAGATTGATAGATAATGGTAGATATATATTGACATAAATAAGTAGACATAAATATATGGAGAGAGAAGCAGATAACTAGATAGCTTGATGATGATGATTGATTGATTGATTAATTAAAGATGATAAATAGACATAGACAGACAGACAGAAATAAAAATGAATCTGTTAAGGAGATATGGTCTTACCTACCCATAGGTAAGGGGGCTGGTCAGGCAGGCTGTGTAAGGGGGCATAGGTAAGGGGTACCCATAGGTGGGGGCTGGTCAGGCAGGCTGTGTAAGGACCTTGTCTCACGTCAACATTGGAAGCCCAAAGGACAGGCAGTCAAAAAGGAAAGGTGGGTGTGGAGTGTGGAGAGCAAGGACAAGCTGGAGCCATGAGGACAAAGCTTGTGTATATTCTTATTGCCTCTAGTCTGTGCTGCCAAAGGCCTGCTGCTCCCCTACCTCCTCTTTCACCAGAATCTCTCTATGACCCACCTGAACCAGAAAACCCAGGAAAGGAAATGTAGTTAAGCCTAGCCAAGCTGACACATCAAAGCCACCACACCTCATAAAATACTCCTTAGACTAGTTATTAGGACAGAACTAACTGACTAAATGGATTCTTGCAAAGGCAGGACAAAGTGTAACTGAGCTTCTTGGCCGATGGACTATGTCTGTGATCTGTGTCTTAGGGGTGTGGAGAAGGAGGGGGCCTAGTTGAGCACCCACTAAGGGTCAGATTTGCTCTTCAGAATAATTTTTGAGGTTGGCAATTTATCATACTTACTTCACAGATGAGGAAGTCAGGGTCCATTACCTCTCCCCCTTGCTATAGGTGGGATGGAGGTGGAGGGGAGTGAAGATGTATTCCCACTGTACAGAGAAGAACAGAGAAAGCTGGTTCCTGGGCAGGAAGGAGGTCCCACAGGAGATAAGTCACAAGACACTCTTTAGTGGGGAGAAGAAAGTACAGTGTGGAGATTCGGTGGCACACTGTGGCCCCAGAAGAATCAGGAGTTAGAAGGGAAAAGGGTGATGGCTTGGGTAGGCAGTCAGCCATCTCTACCACTGACATAGCTGGGGAGTAAGGAGCAAAGGCACCTTTGGTTGAGTTGCAACTAGAGGATCTAGAGGCCTCAGCGGCTGAAAGGCACCTATATACACTGCAAAAGTCAACAGCCCCAGGCTGAGGCTGGGCAGAGGGTATGGTGGGCTGGGAGCCTGGGCTGGGGTCTGGGCTTCTTTGGAACAATCTCCACCCGTGTGCTCTGAACATACTGCCAAGAACAGATCATACTGTTGAGTATTGCACAGATTGATGGGGCTGGAAGCCCTGGGAAGGCCACCAGTTCATTCCACAGAGGAGAAACTAGGGGAAGGGATGCCTGTTATCTGACCCTATAAGGATGGATATGTGTGTGTGTGTGCATCTCCCAGTCCTGGAGGGTCTCAGAACACATGAGGTCTGTGGCTCCTGTTGGACACCCAGATGGGCTGCCACACTGGTTGTCTTGGTCATTATTTGTTTGTGCACTGGTTTTCCCAACTAGATGGATCTCCCCTATAAGGTCACAAGGTCTTTGAGGGCAGGGCCTCTCACATCTTTATTTCTTTCCCTGGTTCTTTCCCACCTTCTTTATTCTGTTTCCAAGACCATAGCCTCCCCACTGGCCTCTGGCTTCAGTTTAACTAGCCCCATTAGATCTAGTGTACGAATAGAGTGTAGAGAAATAGTTTCCAACTTTTTCAAGAATGAACCAACCTTCCTTCCTCCCTCTCGCCCATCCCCCCTCCTTCCCTTCCTTGCTTCCTTCCTTTCTTCCTTTTCTCCTTCCCTCTCTTCCTTCTTCCCTCCCTTTCTCCATCCTTCCCTCCATCCTTATCTCCTTCATTTTCTTTCTGATATATAGTTATAAAAATTATATGACTTTTAACATTGCAATCAAAACAGCTCCCTCATTCCAAAAACACCCCCCTTGCGCTACCTCTCTGTAATGATACCATTCCTCCACCCCAACCCCTGATAAACACTGTTCTCCATCATGATGGATTTGTTCCTTCAAGAATATCATATAAAAAGAATCATTTAGTATGTAACCTGTTGTGACTCAGCACAATGCCCTTGAGATTCATTCTAGTTGCTTCACTAGTTTTTACCTTTTTATTGTTGAGTAATCCCTTGTGTGGAAGGACCACAGTTTATTTATTCATTCATCTGCTTATGGATATTTGAGTTATTTCCAGCTTTTGATGATTATGAGTAGAACTTCAGTAAATATTCATGTATAGGGTTTTGGATGGACATACATTTTCATTTCTCTAGGGTACATGAAAGAGTGGGATTGTTGAGTTGTATGGTAACTCTATGCTCAATTTTATAAGAAACAGTCAAGCCCTATTTGAGAGCGGCTGTGCCATTCTGCATCCTGCCAGCAGTGCATGGGTTCCAGTTATACTGAATCTTGGCCAATACTTGATATTTTAAAATTTTCACCATTCTAGTAGTTGTATAATTGTACTTAGTTGTGTTTAAACTTGCATTGCCCTAATGGCTAATGAAGTTGAACATCTTTTCATGTGCTTATTTACCATCTATATTTCCTATCACTGAAGCATCTGTCTTTTGCCTATTTTAATTTTTAAAATTTATTTATTTACTTTATTTCTATATATATTACATTTTAAAAATATATTTTATTGATTATGTTATTACAGTTGTCCCATTTTCTCCCCTTTATTCCCCTGCACCCTGCACCCCACCTCCAACCATCATCCCCTCCCCCTTAGTTCATGTCCATGGGTCATACATATAAGTTCTTTGGCTTCTACATTTCCTATACTATTCTTAATATCCTCCTGTCTATTTTATACTTACCACTTATGCTTTTTATTCCCTGTACCTTCCCCCCATTCTTCCCTCTTCCCTTCCCTGACCTGTGATCCCCATTTCTGTGACTCTGTTCCTGTTCTAGCTGTTTGCTTAATTCTT
>PVKU01011272.1:0-44787 GCA_004027475.1 Anoura caudifer | reverse complement strand
GGGTTGATAGTCACCAGAGGGGGGAGGGGAGGGAATTTCAGGGGGAAAGAGAAAGGGTTTGGAGCAACAAGTATAAAGGTCACATGGACAAAAACTAGCAGGGATGGAAATGGGAGGGGGGTGGGGAGGGCTGGGGTGGTGGGCTGGAATGGGAGCAAAAGACAGAAAACTGTACAAGAACAACAATTAAAATAAATTAAAAAAATAAAAATTACATGACAGTAAAAAATAAGTGTTTTGTTAGCTAAAGAATAGACAGACAGATAAATTAATCAGAATAAAAAGCCAAGAAATAGACCCATGTAGGTATATATACCAGTCAGCTGATCTTTGACAAAAATGAAAATGCAATAGAATAAAACAAAGACAATCTATTCAACAAATCATGCTAGAACAACTGAAGATCCACATACAAGAGAACAAATCTAAACACAGACCTTACATTCTTCATTAAAAAAACAAAATTCAAAATGCATCACACTCTTAAATGTAAGATGCAAAGCTATAAACTCAGAAAATTTAGATGACCTTGAGCATGCTGTTTATTTTTAGATATTAAAACAAAAGTATAATCCATAAAAATATTGATAAACTGGACTCAATTAAAATTAAAAACTTCTGCTCTATGAAGGACAACATGTGAAGACAAGCCATTGACAGGGGAAGACATCTGCCAAAGACCTATCTGATAAAGAACTGTTATCCAAAATATACAAACAAGTCTTAAAACTCAACTGTAAGAAAACAGCCTCATTAATAAATGGGGCCATAGGCTTAAGCAAATGCCTCATAAAGATGATACACAGATGGCAGATAGTTGTATGAAAAAATATTCTATGTCATTTGCTTATGAATTGTAAGTTAAAACAACAATGGGAACACTATAGCCAAAATCTGGAGCACTAACATCAAATTCTGGAGAGGATGTGGAACATTTAATGTTGTTACAGCCATCCATTGCTGATGGGAATGCAAAATGGTACAGCCACTTTGGAAGACAGATTGGCATTTCTTAAAAAACTAATTACCCTAACTAACACAACGGGGCCATTGTACTCCTTGTTATTTTTCCCAAGAAGTTGAAGACTTAAGTGCACATAGAAATTTCCACACAGATGTTTACGGTAGCCTTACTTATATTACCAAAACTTGAAAGCAACCAAGATATCCTTCAGTAGGTGATTGGATAAACTGCGGTACATCCACGCAATAAAACATTATTCAGGGCTAAAATAAAAAGAGCATTTAAATAATAAAAATAAATGGAGGAATCTTAAATACATATTACTAAGTAAAAGAAGGCAATTTGAAAAGACTACACAATGTATGATTCCAACTATATCACTCTCTGGAAAAGGCAAAACTATGGAGATAGTAAAAGGATCAGTAGTTGCCAGAGAGGAGGGAAAGATGACTAAGCAGAGTGCAGAATATTTTTAGGGCAATGAAAATGTTCTGTATGACTACGATGGTGGATACATGCCATTAAATGTGTTAAAGTTCTCAGAATGTATGCTAAGAGTGAACTATAATCTAAACTATGTACTTTGGGTAATAATGATGTGCCAAAGTTTATGAGTTGTAAAAAATGCGCTAATGTAATACCAGATGTTTATAATGTGGGAATTTGTACATGGGTGGGAATGGGATATACAGAAATTCTCTGTACTTGTTTCTCAATTTTGATTTGAACACAAAACTACTCTAAAAATAAAGTTTTTGTTAAATTTTATTTTGTAATGATTTCAGGTGTACAGCTTAGTGTTTTTTAAATAAACCATGTTATATTTTATAATAATTATCAATGGTAAAATGAAGAAACAAAAAAACCCAAATAATTTCATTAAAGCAGTTTTGTACTACATATAGTCCACAATTTAAAATTGGAAAAGTGACTCCTATGACTCACAATAGTCTCTAAAAAATTGATCAAAACCAAATCCCAGCCAACACTTTTTTTAAAAAAAAATTTTATTTATTTATTTTTAGAGAGAGGGGAAGGGAAGGAGAAAGATAGGGAGAGAAACATCAGTGTATGGTTGCCTCTCGTGCTTCCCTTATGGGGAACCTGGCCTATAATCCAGGCATGTGCACTGACTGGGAATCAAACGAACAATGCTTTGTTTCCCAGGTCAGCACTCAATCCATGGAGCCACACCAGCTTGGGAAGACCACCAAAAGCTTCTTGAAAAAGAAAGTTTTGGCAAGGAGACTGATGTTATCCTTTCCCTGTTAAATAAGTATCATAATGGGGAAAAGTCCAGGTCACTAGGCACAGACTTCAGCCAAGAAGTTCATATGAACAAAATTTTGACTTGCTGCAGATGAAATAACTACTATGGCATGGTAGTCACTTTGTAGTAAAATACAATTACCTAATAAAAGGCAATGATTTATTTTCATTAAATTTTACCAGCTCTCACTCAGAAATGCATACACACTTATACTAAGATAATATTTCCATGGTGGGGAATACAACTTCAAATAAATACTTCAAATTACTGCATCTTATAAAAAATTGAAAAACACTGTTATTGGTGCTAGTCCTTTTTTGTTTTCATTACACAGTGTCATTTTCAAGATTGCTTACATTTAGAGAGTTGTTTTAAACATTTTAAAATAAGGAGAATGAAATATGTCTGCTTCTATAAAATTAAACCATTCAACTCTGCTTTGCTTCAGAGACACTGTTTTCTTCATAACTACAAAAGCTGCATTTGTTTGTTATTCATAAGTGATAAGAAATTGTTAAACTGCTGTGAAACCAGCAGTTTAAACCAGCATCTTAGTAACTGGGTGTTCTGGGTGCTTTCGCAGGACAAATATAGACAGAAGATTTTCCAGCCCTCATAGGAGGTAGAAGACCCTAACACATCACACCACCCTTACACATAAAACCACCCCCCACGAAAAAACAAACACATACTACAAAGGAAGAGTAAACAAGAGAAGGACACACACAACTACAATTTGAAATCAGAGCTTGAAGGCCAGGAGCAACAGACAAAAGGAAAGAAAGGGGTACCTGAGGGTCATTACCAATAGGAAAGTGTTAAACTGATATCTGAACCTTGTCCCATTGTGAACCCAGGGGTAGGCATGCAGGCAGAAACCTTAAGGGGACTGAGGCTGCTCCTGGTAAGTCACTGTCCCTGGTGACAGGCCAAAACAGAAGCAATCTTGGAGAAAATTTGACCAAATTTGGGCTTATAGCACTCCTGCAGATGAAGATCAAGTAATGAGATGCTCACATACATGTTTTTGCACTTGATTTGCTTATCATTCTTTCTGGGTAGCACACATCTTCATTCTGGTATTATTATTATATTTCTTCTTTTTGTAATGTACCCTAGAGAATTACCTTGGTATAGATCTGTTGGGGTTGTATTTTAATTCATAATTTATCATAAAATGTAATATTTCTAGAAACTTAAAGGTAAGCTGACAATCATTTCCCTTCAATGATTTGAAGATATTATTCTACCATCTTTGGCCTCCATAGTTGTAATTGAGAATTGGATTATTGTCTTATTGTCACTCTTTCATCTGGGGCATCTTTCTTCTGGATTTACAAAAGATTTTTTTTAATTTGTTATCTATAGTTTCACCATAATGTGTTTGAACTCAGGTTAATTTTTGTTTACTCTTTATGATATGTTACAAATCCCAGATCTATAAATTTTTATTTTCTTTTGTTCTGAAAAATCATACACATTTTCTTTCAAATATCACTTCTCCATTTGCTATTTCACCCTCTGTGATTCTATGTTGACACGTTAAACCAGGGGTGTCAAACTCATTTTCACCAAGGGCCACATCAGCTTAAATGGAAATGTGATTTGTGGACAAAGGTGGTGCTTCAGAGCAGTGGGAAAAGGAGAACCTATAACATTATTTGAAATGGTTAGTTATATTTGTGAAAAATAAGAATATGATAGCACATAAATTTGCTAGGGTTACCAGAACAAAATGCCAGGGTGGCTTAAGAAACAGAAAATCATTTTTTCACCATTTTGGAGCCTAGCAGTTCAAAATCTAGGTGTTGGCAGGCATAGTTTCTTCTGAGGCTTCTCTCTTTAGCTCACAGATGACTACTTTCTCATCTTGTTCTTACATGGTCTTTCTTCTGTCACATGTATATCCCTGTCCAAATTCCCTCTTCTTATAAGAACAAGAGTAATATTCTATTAGGGCCCACCCTAATAAACATTTTAACTTAATCACTCTTCAAAGATTCTTTCACCAAATGCAGTCATATGCTGAAGTATTTGGAGATATGACTGCCACATATGAATTTGTGGGGGTACACAATTCAGCCATAACAAATGACTTACATAAAAATTAATGATGAATGGATTTGGATTTGCAGTTTATAGCTGTAATAATTTATAGATTATATTTGTATATATTTAAGAAACACTAGAATTAAATAATTTAAATAACTCTCAGGATATGTGAACATTTTTTTAAATCAGTATTCATACATTACTTTTGAGAAATACAGTTTTATATTTTTACTTCCTCTTATATTTCATTTCCTTTCTACTAAATTAATATATATAGGGGACTTGCGGCCAAGATGGAGGCATAGGTGGACACACTGTGCCTCCTCTCACAACCAAGATTAAGGACAACAAAAATATAGAACCAAAAAAAAAAAAAAAAACCAACAGGACAGAGAGAAAATTGAATCATATGGGAGACCGACAAGATTCACCCAGACAGGTAAGAGGGGCGGAGTCCATGGCGGGCGGAGTCCATGGCCTGCGGAGTCCGGTCAGTGGGATGAGACTGTGGCTGGTGGTCCTGGGCGCACAGTCACCGGAGGCCCATAGGCAGTGGTTGCCAGTTGCTGAACATGACCAGGCAAAGCTGGGCGATCAAGGCAGCTGACTACAGGCACACATTCGCACACAGATACACCAGGCGAAAACAGGCAGCAAGACAGACTGCATGACACAGGGCCCCAGCACCAGGAGTGAAGCCTAAAAGCACCCATTGAAAATACTTGTGGGGGCTGAGGTGCCAGGAGGGAGTCCCAGCTTCACAGGAGAGTTCTTTGGGAGACCCACAGGGTCCTGGAGCATGCGCAGGCACACCCACATGGAAATCAGCACCAGAAGAGCCCAATTTGCTTGGGGAAAGTGGCTGAAGGGACTGGAATCCATGAAAGAGCACAGAGCAAACGCCATTGTTCCCTCTTGGACCCTGCACCCACAGCCAGCATCACAACCCAGCCACTGGGCTGCCCTACCCTGGTAAACGCCTAAGGCTCTGCCCCTCACTACGTAACAGCCACGATCAGACAATAACAAAAAATCCAAAACCAAGGATGGCTCAAATGGGAGCACAGAATGGGGCCCCGAGGCTAATTCATCTGAGCAACCAGGAGGTGGACAACCTATCAGATGCAGAGTTCAAAGCACTGGTGATTAGGATGCTCACAGAATTGGTTGATTTTGATCACAAATTAGATGAACAAATGAAGGCTACAATAAGTGAAATGAAGAAAAATGCACAGGGAACCAATAGAGATGGGAGGAAAACTGGGACTCAAATCATGGAGTGGACCAGAAGGAATAAAGAAACAACCAAACAGAAAACAAGGAAGAAACAAGAATTCAAAAAAATGAGGAGAGGCTTAGGAACTTCCAGGACATCTTTAAACATCCCAACATCTGAATTATAGGGGTACCAGAAGGGGAAGAGGAAGAGCAACAAGTGGAAAACTTATTTGAACAAATAATAAAGGAGAACTTCCACAATATGGCAAAGGAAATAGACTTCCAGGAAGTCCAGGAAGCTCAGAGAGTCCCAAAGAAGGTGGACCCAAGGAGGAACACACCAAGGCACATCATTACATTAGCCAAGAAGATAAAAATATGACAGTTAAAAGACAGCAAACTCACAGATATTAACAACCACACCTAAAACAAAAGCCAACTAAGCAAACCACCACAACAGGAACAGAAACACAGAAATGGAGATCACATGGAGGGTTTGCAACAGGGGAGTGGGAGGAGGAGAGAGGGAGAAAAGGTACAGAGAATAAGTAGTATTGATGGTGAGTAGAAAATAGACAGGGGGAGGGCAAGAATAGTGTGGGAAAAGTAGAAGCTAAATAACTTATGAAACATGGACGTGAACTAAAGGGGGGAATGTGGGTGGGAGGGGATATGAAGGATGGAGGGGAATGATGGGGGAGAAATAGGACAACTGTAATAGCATAATCAATAAAATATAATTTAAAAAGATATACAGGGTTAGCAGTTTGAATCCCAATCAGGGCACATGCCTGGGTTGCAGGCCAGGCACCCAGTAGGGCGTGTGCAACAGGCAACCACACATTGATGTTTTTCTCCCTCTCTTTCTCCCTCCCTTTACCTCTGTCTAAAGGTAAATAAATAAAATATTTTTTATAAATTAAAAAATAAGTGAAGATATTTAAGAAATAAAATATTTCTCTTACATACAGGAAAAAATAATAAGGTAGTATCTCTAAGTCATTTGCTACTTCAGTTAATAACAGTGAACCAGGAAAGGTCTAGATCTTCAAATATTCTAATCTACTACCATTTTAGACTCAGAAGAAATATTAATGTACCAGTTATTTTCTAATTTTTATTTCTTTAGATTAAATCTTGGATTTGGAATGACCAAATATTTGTCATAATTTAAAAAGACATAAATAAATGGACCAATTAATGAATCACTGAATCAATGAATTTCTGTTATAAGCCTTAGACATACACCAGATAGCTGAGAATAATATCTTTCTAAAAGAATCAAACTTTGTAATTATATAGCACATGATGATTGCTGCAAGATCCTATCTAGCATAATGCTTCTCGCTAGGAACATGAGTTTCCTTTAGACAAGTTTTGAATGAGTTTCTTGAGCCTTTAAGGTAAATCGAAAGATTTACTGACCACTAGAATAAAGAGAATCTGAAGTGAAGTCACTTTACTCTAACAAATGATTCTTATTATTCAGGTCCTAAGATGCCATTACAAACAGCTGGAAATTAGTTGACAGCTATAAACTGTTTACATATAAATACAAATAAAAAATATTTGAAAAATTTATTACCATATTATAGTACAGACTGTAAATTGGTATCTGAAAACAAAGTCATAGGCCTATGTTTTTGTAATATGCTGTAACATTGACTTAGTTAAGGATTTGGTAGGATTTAGTATCAATATTAATTTTGCAAAGACAGACTAAAATTTACTCAATGTATGAGTATTTGTAAAAGTTAATCTTTGAACTTAAAAACTAACTCCCGATTAGAGATTAATTATAGTCTTCTCTTAGATTGTTGTTCAAGAACAGTTGTCTCCATTTTCATATGGCATTGTCACACTGGTATATTAACATTTATCTGACAAGTCAGATGGTCTATAATGAAAAAATCATGGACATTAAAGTAGAAAAAATACAGATTCTTATGTTAGTCCCTGGACTTACTACCGATTTAATTTTTGGTTGGCCAACAAAACTATTTGAGAATCAGTTTCCTCATCTATAAAATATATAAAATAATATTTTTATCTTAAGTAAATGCAAGAATTAGATGATATACTATATGCAAGAATCCTAGCACATAGTAATGTTCATAATAGCTTGGTAATTTATTATTTTTTACCATGTCCACAATTATCCTTCCATAACAAAAATGCAAATTGTCAATCAGGTCTCATTTATGCTTAAGTTTCCAATATAATCCCAAACATGGAAAAACTGTCCAAAAATATTTATTGAATGAACATGCATTGTCAACTTTCTGCATAGGCTTTCAGTTCTCAAAAGCTGCCACAGAGAGGCAATAGAATTCTGATTAGATAACTATTTAAACAGATGCAGACTTGATATTGAATGTTTTACATATAGGAAAATTATACTTGGAAATCTGAACTTTTCCAATTAAAGAAAATTGTTATATACAGATGCACAGCAGCTACAATTGATTCAACTTACATACATTAAGTCAACTTATAATCCATTATACTAAAAATGTAGCTATAATAATGTTTATATTTTATGAAATGTTTTTGTATATAATAACCCATAAGGTCAGAGAAAAGTGTTATATTAAACATTCTTAGAAAGAGGAGAAAAACTATTTTTTGCCACAGGTTTTATAGCAATTGCTGTTTGGCACTAAGGATATTCTAGGTTCCTAATATGTATAAATTCATATTTCATCTAATACAACAATAGGATAATAATGGAACTTCATTAATTCCATCTTCCAATAACATGTTTTATAGTCAACTACAAGGAGTTTAATTTAATTCAAATTCAGTTTGATATACTTCTATAAGCATTTCAAATTCATGTACAATAAATTCTACATCGTAAAAAACATAGTAAGGATGAATAGCATTCATTTTACAATGTAGGTCAGAAAAAAATTCTTAGTGGTCAGGACAATTTGAAATTACTAGACTAATTCAAATAATATGCATTTCATCATTTATTTTATCTGGCAATGCCTTCAAATAGTTCTTATAGTTTACTTCAATAAATAGACAATTTCCAGTAAAAAAACAAACATATCAAAAACATATAAGTAGTAAACATTCAGTGAAAACATGGACATGCCAAGATATAATAATTTGAAAATTTACATTTGAAAACATTTAAAAAGGGAAATGGCCTCAATGCCCACATAGAAATTCCATTTATGTAAAACACACATGGCAAAAAATCCACCTAAATTAAGCTATTATAAATCATAATGTCAGTTAGCCATGTAGGCGGCAGATAATGGTAAGGAACAGGAAATTTTTTTATTGTGCTGCTAGTATTCTATTTTTTAAGCTGTGTGTTATTACATAGATAAGTTTAGTTTATGACAAGTAATTTAGTTTTACATTTATGTTTTCTTTCTATGAACTTATATTTTGATAACAACTTTGAAAATAGAAATGATTTTAAATCAAAAGAAAGTGAACACTTAGATGTCATAGATGTAAAATTAATCATATGCATAATAGGAATCTTTCAAGGAAAAATTAAAGTAAGAATAGAGGGGGAATAGTAAAAATTATAAGTCAAGAACACAAAAATAATTAATACAAAAATAATTTGGTATTAAATTGGCAACACTTAGACTTATGTATCTTCCTACTCAGCAACACAGGGAACAAAGAATGATTACCTTAATATTTAGCAAGTTAAAACTAGAATGACAGCTGATTTGCAGAAGAAATAATAGGTGCCTACAAATATTAAAATATTTTTAAAGTGCTTAAAAAAGAACTTCGAACATGTATTTTTATATCTCTCAAAACTTTCCTAAAAAATGAAAGTATATTTCCATCTTGGAGTATGATAAAACACCCTGCAGAATACTAATGTTCCACCTAATAACTAGAAAAACCACATTAAATAACAATGATAATAGTCATAAACATTTACATAAGTAACGAGCTAATGAACAACCAGAAATAGAAGAGCGCATTCTAGAAAGTAATAACTGTGAAAGATGAGCTGACATTTGGCAATTGCATTTTTCCTTTGATACATTCTTTAACTAAATGCAGAGCAAGGGGTTAAAACCCAGACATTTCCTAGACAGACGCACACTGTGCTGGGGACACAGAAGTCTGGAGATTTCACAGGTTTTATGAGTGAAGGCACAGAATTAGAGGCTAGAGGGAGCATATGACTAGAGTGCGGAGCTTAAGTGAAACAAGTTTTCTCATCAATACTTTGAAAACATTAGGAGCCAACTGGAGTAAAGGAGATAAAAAAGAGAACTAAAAAAACTTTTATAAGTAGAGTTTATTAATGCCTCACTGTGTCAGAAAATAATTTCAGTCCAGGACATACCACCAGGAGGTACATGCATGAGGACTAGCCTCCCAATAACTAGCCAGGGGATTTTGCTCTAGGAGTAGGGGAAGCAGAAGGAAATCAAGCATTATCAAATCTGTAAAGGAGTTTGACTCGGCTGTTTATGACTGAACTAAGGTTATGATCCCCATTCTATCTCCCTAAAAAAGAAATGGATGAACTTTTTTGAAAGAGGGATATATCATCTGGAACATATATAATTGGTATCCACAAGTCCATATATATAATTTGGTCATTTGGTGTATATAATTTGATCAAGAAGTATTACATTAGACTTTCTAATATATGAAAAACTGTAAGTGGAAATTGAAAGAAATTGAAAGATTTATTCACAAATCAGATATAGGAGTATGTTCATAAAATTCTTAACCATGATTAAGATTTTTCAAGACATAATGGAAGGTGGAGAAAATATTTTTGTAGATGTAGAATTTTACCAAAATATTGGGACTGAAAAAACAAAAAGGAAATCTAAAAAATTGAAAAATATAATAAAGGAGATAAACATTCAATTGGCATAATACAAAAAATTAGAACAGCAGAAGACAGTATTTGCAAATGGATAAAACAAACCAAGAAAAAATATGCAAATTACAGCAAAAGAAAAATGGAACTTGTAGAATAAAGAGCAAGAGTCATATGGGGCATAGTGAAAGGAGTTTATATTAAGATGAAGTCTCAGAAAATGAAGAGAAAAAATTCAACAGAATCTTGATTATATATATGTATGTGCATATATGTGTATGTATACATACATACATATACATACAATCAACATTCTCTGAACACTCTAAAAAGAAAAAGAAAAAAAAAAGCAGCCACACAGAAAACCAAACTTACTTTATTTAGTAAAATGGCTTAGTCCCCAATGACAGAAAAAATTTTAAACACAGCTAAAAAATAAAGGCATGTGGCCTGCAACAGAGCAACAGTAATTGAAATAGGTGACTTCTGAGCATAAACAAAGACATCTTTAATGTGTTGAAAAAAATTATTGCCAACCTAGATCTGCTCTAAAATAAATCAAAAAGTATACTCCATGCAGAATGATAATTTTAGATGGAATAAGAATCAGATGGAAATAACAGAAAGAAGCAAGTTATGGAAAGCAAAAGAGGTGACCATGTAGGGCTGTGTGTGTGTTTAAGAGAGAAAGGTTAATCTCTGAATGATAGTGTCTGTGGGATTTTCAAATATATATAAATTAAAATGCATAAAAGCTATAAAACCAATAACAGTAAGGTACAGGGATGAGAATAAATTGTTTTAAAGTTCTAACATTACTTGGGGAAAAACAAAACTGGTTACTTTATTAAGCTATAATAAAACAGTGATAGATGTAAACCTTATTGTAACCATTAAAATAGAGAAATAATATTCAACTAAAATGTTAATAAATGGAAAAATACAATAATAAATCTACTAGGTTCATAAAAGAATTTAAAAAATTACAAAAAGATTGCAATATAGGCCACTGAAATAGAAAACACACAATGAAATATAGACATAAACTAAAAAATGTGAAAAACTGCATCATTCATAAATGCAATATAGAACCCTCATGTAAAAAATTTTAAAACAAAAGTAGAACATCAAATCCAGATAACATATGTGGCCAAGTGCCATAATCAACTGTTATACTAGGGATTCAGATGCAGTTTAGCATTTGAAAATCTATCAGTTCATCACTTAACGAAAATAAGGGGCCTTCACCATGGTCAAAAACTGCATGATTGTCTGAAAAAAAATGTTAAGCCAACTAAGGATAATGCAGAAAACTGCATTATGAGTTACTATACATGAAGGTCAACAACAAGGAAAACTAATACATGATGTAAGAAGTTAGACTAGGAGGTGTTTTTGGTGGTTATGGGAGTGGCTGTGAGCAGGCACAAGGGTGTTGACTTACTATTTGCTATTCACTTTTTTTATCTGAGTGATTGTTATAAGAGCATGCTCACTTTTGAAAATTCTTGAATCTGTTCTTTTATACTTGTGTGAATTTCCTCTGTGTATGTTATGCTTTAACAAAAAGTTTACTTAAATGATGGTAGCCTTTCTAAAGGACAGACTAAAATAATTGCAGCAGTCAAACCTACAACTGAGAAACGTGGAAATAGATAAAAATTCAAAAACAAATAAATAGTAATCACCACACACAAAAAAATGTGAGAAGCAATGGAAAATCCCAATGGAAACAGTATTCAAGGAGCCAATAGCCTGAAAAGAAGGGAATTACAGATAGATGATCAAATTCTTCAGACTCTTCATCCCTGGGGACATTTGATGATTCTTGGCATATATCTTTAGAGATAGTCCAGGTAGAGTATACTACTAAAGGCATAAACCCCCAAATATTCTGTTGTTTTAACAAGACTGGAAAGCTAATGACAAGTGAAGATTATGGGTACAAAACAGTATTTAGGGGGAAAGGAAGTTGTTCAAGCAACCATATCCCTGAGAGAATGTGGCACAGGAGATTAAGCCGAAGATTATATTGGTGTTTACCTTAAAGCAAGTGTCAAATTCTTAAACTGCACAGGGCAGATGACAAGAAGTTAGGAAAAAACCTCCTGTTGGTCAAACAGGATTTTTCTGCAGTTTACTGTGCTGAGATGACAAAAATTGTAGCTGGAGAACAAATAAGGAGAGTCCCCCTGATAAATGACTCATCACCTTAGTTGGAAACTCCAGGTGGCTACAGCTTATTAGCGGGGGCAAACAGTAGATAGAAAAAATAAACCATGTTATAGACATACAATTGAATAATGAAGAACAATAAAAATGAATGACCCATTCCTACGTGCAATGATGTGGATATTTTTCACAGCACACATTGAGCTAAGGAAGCCACAGGAATAAGCACTTAATAAATGATTTCTTTTACATGAAATTCAGAAGTAGGTAAAGCTACTGTCAAATATTAGAGACCAGGGTAATAGTTACTTTGAGCGAAAGTAGTGAGTTAGAGGGAGAGGCTGAATTCTTGATTGCTGGTTTTGTTGTATTTCTGAATCTGTCAGCATGATTTTCACTGTAAGAATGCTTCATATATATATATGTGTGTGTGTGTGTGTTTGTGTGTGTGTATATATATATATATTACTTGTGAACATTTATGCATGTATTCAATATTTTAATGTAAAACTATTTAATAAAAAGGAGGTCAAAAATCCAATGAATATTGGAACACTTACATCATGAATATCATAGGAAATAAAAAACTCAAAATGACAATTTTATACATATTTTATTGAAGAAAAATAGACAATCAAATAACTTTCAAACATAAAATTTAGTGAATTGGGCAAAAATTATGCAAGGAAAGTGAAATGGAAATGAGTTCAAAGAGGAAAAATGGGAGATAGAATTTTTCAGAATGTTAACAAGAGCATGAGCATAAATTTTTAATATATTGATATTGCTTTTAATATTTACATAGTTTCATTTATTGCATTGATTTGGAAGTAATTCTTGTGATACATGGATCGAATTTTACCTTTTTCCGATGGCTCTTCATTTAGTCAGCCAACAACGACTTTTACGAAAATCTCTGTCTTTGTCCCAGGGATCTGAGATACCTCTTCTACAGTGTACTTACTACGTAGGGGCCAGGGCACACGGCTGCTGACTCCCTGTCCATTCAAGCACCCGCACCAGCAGCTTTAATCTAAATGTGAGCAATTCCCTCCTACAGCGTTCCGTGTTCTTGACTAGTCTTGAATATTTTTGCCATTTGCAATGAGGTATCAACTAGTTCCGTACAAAACCTTGCAGATACTTTTTGTGGAATAATATTAAACATTTAATATTTCGGAAGAACTAAAATCTATATGATATTGAATCAGACGATCTAAAAACAAGGGATGCCTTTACAACTGTTCAAATATACACATGTGTCTTTCAGGAGTGTTTTAAAGCTTTATGGAGTTCCTTTAACTTTATAACTCAATATTTATGCTATGATAAATAGAGCTTATTAGAACTTATATTTTCTACTAACTGATTATTATTTGTATATATAAAGGCTGTTGATAATTTATATGAAGTTTTTATTTTATACTACTACTGAAATGTCTTACTGTTTAAGTTCATTTTGCCACTGATTCTCAAAGCATTTTAAATACATTGTCTGCAAATGTATTTTTCTTTTTCATTTGTAATTCTTATGCTTGAAATTTAATTTTTGGTTTAGTTACATCAGTTTGTATTTGCACTGTACCACTGAATACTTAAATGCAAAGATTTCCCAAGTGTGACTATTGAAAAATCTCACCATATCCTAGCATCACTGTGGTCTGCTCTCTGTTCCTTAGATATGTTGATTTCTGGATGAGGTCTTCACACATATTTTTCCCTCTGGATAGATAGTTTTCTACCCGCTATTCATATGGCAAAGTCCTAATACAATGTTCAGTTTTAGTCCTAATATCACTTCCTTAAAACTGTCTCCCATGACTTCCCCTATCCCACGCCCATCTGAATTAAATGTATTTTTTCACATAACATGGTCTTCCATTTATTTTCCCTAAGAAAATTTTTCAGAATTTTATTTCACTCTGTATATATTTATTGTGCTTTATTAGACCAATGGCAATCTCTATCTCATGCCTTACTCGTGAGGACAGGTTCCTTGCTCTTTCATTCAAAGCTAAATCACCCATGCGGGTACATGTTTACACTTTGTGGGAGCATGATAAGTATTGTTAAGCAAATGAAATGATTAAAAGTGAAACTTACATGCCATCTTTGATACATGCCAAAAGTTCAAATGAAAATTGAACAATTTGTTTTTTAAAATATCTGAACCTAGTTGCATACAGAAACTGTAACTGTATAGAGTTTAAAAGAAGGGACCCTTGTAAGTAAAATATTTGAGTTTCAATCCTGTCACTTAGTAGTTGTGTAAATATAGCCAACTCACATATCATATTTCTTCCCTTATTTTTAAATGGCAATATTTATTTTCTGTGATTTATATAACTGAATGCATTAATATATTCAAATACTCAGAACCAGTGCAGAAGTTTCCAAATTTATTAATTATTACCTTTGCAAGCTGAAAATTTCTTAGACTGATTTAAAGCAAAACCTCTATTTAAGTGAGCTTTCTGTTTTATGTGTAGGAAGAGATGAGTAAATATATTGTTTTAAAAATCATATACAATTGCTAGTTTTAAGCTTTAGCCTATGTTTACATTTTATTTATTTGTAGTTTCTTCTGTTGTAGAAGAAAAAAAAAGGAATTGGTAAGGACAATTAAACAGATAAAACAGAATAAAATGAACCTTCACCAGATTGTGATGATACCCAGGTGTGGGTGATTCACTGAAGTATGCTTCTGAAAACGCACACTGGTAAATATGGGTATGAAATCCATTACTGCTTTGGCAACCAGCCATCTTTCTCTCTCTCTCTCTCCCATACATATGCAATATATGTTTAATATCATTCTCCTATTTTCAGATTTTTAACCAATAATAAATATTACCAGATTTTTCAGCAAATCTATCAGTACCCTAAATTCAAATCATATTTACACAGACTTTAAATGCTAAGATTTTAACCTTGAAGGGGTATATAATTTTATGCAATTGAATTAAACTGCAATATTTCCAATTATAAAATGACTTTAAAGACTGTTCTCTCTAGAAGACAGTATAAACTGACAGAATGAAAACTTTTTCTCTTTGAAGTTATTTTACTTTTAGCAAATGTAATTATTGCTACTAGTTGTCTGCTCAATGTTCACTCTCCCTTTACCATTTACTAACAGATCTCTCATTTTGACAATGTACACAGCATAGCTCTACCAAAGAAAAATAAACAGATTTCCAGTTTCAGCTCTAACATCTAAAGCACTTAGAAGCTGTTACTCCCATTTTTACAATCACAAAAAATCAATAATTTTTCTTAAACCCATCAAAGAATTGAGATTACATAGAAAATTGCAGCCCCCAAATCTGAAGAGACTGGCAAATACAGAAAATTGCAGCGAATATCAGCTTACCTGAAACAGAAACTACCAGAACCATAGACTGGTAAGAACACTTAAATGGTAATGCTGGGGAATTGCTGGAGGTTGAGTATAGATGAACTTGAAAGTGAGAAATTACTTGGCATCAGGTCTGAATAAGGACCCCATACATTTATGTGTTTTATATAGGAAACCCACTAGGTTCTATAGGCAAAGATTTGGAAACAAACAAACAAACAAACAAACACCCTCCTGTTTCTAGTAGGAACAGAAGTAACCATTTTGAAATTTTCCCATAGTTTTACTGCTCATAATTATACCCTGCTCTACAAGACAAACAAAAAACAAACAAACAAATAAACAAAAACTACTAACAGCAAGAAAAAACCCTACCAGAGGTTACTTCCCACTTAGGGAAAGGCCAATTAGCCAAATTCAAGTCCCTCTAGGTATTCTGTCTCAGTTAAGGGGATGGAGGGACACAAGGCACACTTCTGAAGGCCAGAGCCCTAGGACTTAAGCCCCCTAAAGACTGAGATTTAAGCATAATATGCTTCCTTTTTCTCCCCAAATGTTGCTGCCACATCAATAGCACTCCATTATAATGACAGTGCATTAAAACTAAAATACATGCAAGGCATAGTATACACACATATATTTTTGGGCTTTTATACATACACATGCACACGTATTTTGTTGGGGCAGATGACTGGACCTAATATAACTGAGCTCCCAGTTGCCACTAGCACCCAAATCTTGGATTCTAGTAACACTCTCCTACAAAAGGGACCAAGACTTCTTTGATAAAAAAGGCTGATTCCAAGACTGGAGCAAGAAATATCCAATGTAAGCCTGGAACATTGTGTAATGCATGAAAGTAAAAAGCGTTAAAAATCTGATAGGGGCTTTGCCGAGGAATACAGAACCCAGCTGAAGGAGCTACCAATGGCCAAAGCTGAGAGAAGCTGAGCAACATAATAAATAAAGTAGCTTTGGATTACAAAACAACCTGAGTTATAAGCATAAAATAAATTTTTGAGTTCATGCTAATACAAATAAATACTTGAATAAATTAATATTTGTGGGGGGAGTGAAGACACAAATCTCCCAATCTGCATATAAACCATCGGTTTATCTCCTTGATAAGACAAAAGATTGGACACTATTCAACTCTCAAAAGAAAAACACTAACTCAATCTCTCTCCATCCCCTTTCAAATATCTCTGAGATAAATTATCTGTATTTATAAAATACATTTCAAAGTCATAAATTATGGAATTAGAGTAACAATATTTAGAGAATACCATTTGAAGTACACTCGTTTCTCTTTCACATAATCTAATTTTATTTTTCAGGCAAACTATGAATCAGCAGGGAGTTTGTACATGAACCTCTGGTATTGTTTTCAGGCAAAAAATCACTTTTATTGATTTGTTTTTAGTCTAATGTCTTCAATCTATACTAAGTATCAATACAAGGCACACAGCCCTGTGCAAGGGCCTATTGCATCTATTATTTAAAAAACAATAGCATGATATATCAAACTTTACACCATGAGGGTTTAAGGATAATGGTCAACTAAGAGGTGTTTTATTTCTTCTGAGTAATTGGATTATTTGTATGAGCATTATGAATTGTGCCATTACATAGGTATCCACTTTAATGTTAGCTGGTAGAATGTTTTCAGTCAAAATTTCAGATTGCCTTAAGCAAATATATAGATAAGATAGTGGCAGATACGTGAAGCAATTTTGCTGTGATTTTATCCTATTATATCCTTAGTTAACATTAAAAACTGACTGTGTCATCTTTCCTGCTAAGAAACTATATAGCCTCACCATCAGCCAAGAGTTTCAGCCAGGCATACCAATCAATTTAATCTATTTGGTGTGTGTGTATATATATATGTGTGTATATATGATGTGGACCCCTATTATCTGGAGGACTTTATAAAAGAAAGACCCCTCAAATGATTTTTTTTGTAAAAAGTTGTGTATTTATTCTTACATGTTTAACTTCTGTTGCTCTCCATTTGATGCAATACACTTATTAAGATGCTTTTCCCCCTGCTAAAAACAGTTTTTTAACTAACTTGTCAATTTTAATGTCTTTTAGGGCTCCTGCCTTTAGTGCTAATGTTTTTTGTTTTACCCCTTCTACACTGGCAAAACATTTTCTATTAATGACTTTTTTCACCGGGGGAAGCAAACAAACAAAAAAGGTCACTTGGGGTGAGATCCAGTGAGGTGAATAAGGAAGGTGGGGCATAGGGGTCATGCTGTTTTGGGTCAAAAACTGCTGAATATTCAGTAAGGTGTGGGCTGATGCACAGGTAACTCACCCATCATGAAATGGACAAATGCTTCAAAGAGTCTTCAAACAAAATTCACTGAAGCCAAACCCAGCCTCTCACAACACCAGCTGGTGCACTGATACAGATGGGTTGCTAGAACACTCACCCAGCAGGGAAAGCCTGTACCGCAAGGGGCCCCACCCTCCAGAAGATAATTCCTTTTATTTTTTTCAGTGAGGTTCCCTCCTCCTATGTTCTTAAAATATTTTTCTTCTTTTTTTACTTTCATTTTTAACAATTAATTTTTATTATAAAACAAAGATGGTTTTTATGGCTTTTTTCTTAGTCCTGAATTTTAATAATGAACAATATCCACTAGGATTGAAAATACACCTTCCAGCTTAATTATAATAAAAATTCTGACTACTGTGCTTGGTCTGGAGAAAACACAATGAATGACATTCTTTCAGAATTTTTAAAGAATATTTATATGAACTGTCAAAGAGATACAAAAAAATAATACTTACAAAATATATGTAGGAAGCAAAGCATCACAACACAGTTTTCAAAATCTCACTAATATCTTGCCATGAAGTACCGCAATAGGTTCTCTGTGGTATCTATGTAAGTTGAAATGGAATCATTGAACTAGAGGGTATGTGCTTTCTCAAAGGAAGTAAAACCATGTTTGTTGGTTTGTTTGTTTTTATTCTTTTTGTTGTTTTCCCTAAGGGGCGCTACCAACTTTTACTTTACCAAGCAATATATTTGTATTTAACTTGCTTTTTGTGTCTTTGCCAACCCTTACTATTGGTAGGCCTTTTAACTCCCCCCCCCCAGCCCTGTTAAATCTGGAGTGTGTGTATGGTATGTAATTTTGTCTTTTATTTTTTGTACATTAGCCCCCCTGTAATCCATGGGGATTACATTCCAAGAACCCCAGTTGATATGTGAAACTGTGGAGAGCACCAAGCCCCAAATATGTTTCTTCCTATTCAAACATATCTGTGATAAAGTTTAACATATAAATTAAGTACAGTAAGAGATTAACAACAAAATAAGAAAAAAGGAACAGTTATAACAATATTTTGTAATAAAAGTTAGGTTAATACGGTCTCTCTCTTTCTCTCTAATTTATCTCATAACCGAGTTGGCTGTTAAGTGACCGGAGGAGCTTATACAGTGTGGACACACTGAACAGGGGGATGCGTTACACCCTGGGCAAAACGAAACAAGATGGCACGGGATATAAAATTTATGAACTGTTTGTGCCTGGAATTTTCCATTCAATACTCTTGGACTGTGGTTAACCTAGCTAACTGAACATGGAAAAAGCAAAACCATGAATAACGGAAGACTACCGTGTATCCTTGTTGTTAATGAAGCTGAGCATCTTTTCCTATGTTTATTAGCCATTTGGATAATATTGCTATATAGTGCCTATTCATCTCTTTGCCCATTTTTTTACTGTGGTATTTTTATTTTTCATATTGATTTTCATATTTTTAAAGAAAAACTCTAGATACAAATTCTTTGTCAATTTTAGACATTATTTATAAAACTTTCCCCAGTTTTATAGATTGTTTTCATTCCCTATATTGTGCCTTTAGATGAAAAAAAGCTTTATGGTTTTAATGCACTTAATGTAAATATTTTTTTTTGTATTTTAAATAAATATTCCTTTACTTGGATGTTGTAAAAATTTTATATTACATTTTTATAAGTTTTATGACTTTTCTTTCACATGTAGGTCTTTATAATCCAACTACAATTAATTTTGTGTATGATGAAAATAAGGATTAATGTTAATTTTATATTGTAATGTAACAAATTGTGATAAACTTAGTGGTTTAAAACAATGCTCATTATCTCATGGTTTTTATAGGTCAACAGTCCAGGCATGGGATAGCTAGGTTTCCTACTCAGGATCTCAAGGTGTTAGCAAGGCAACATTCTCATTTGCATCTCAGTATCTTTTCCAAATTCACCGGCTATTAGCAAAATTCATTTCCTTGAGGTTTTATACCTGAAGTTCCAGTTTTCTAGCTAGCAGCTGTCTAGAGACTGCTCTCAACATAGCATCCACTCTTCAAGGAAGTAAGAGAGCATCTGCTACAACTTTGTTTTTAGTGAATCACCTGATTAGGCTGTGCCCACCCAATATAATCCATCTTTTGTTTAACTGGAAGTCAACTAATTAGGGGCAATCCTTACATGTGTACAATCCTCTGACTAGGTAATGTAACAATATGGAAGCAGATATCCCACCATAGCCACGTGTTTAGCCTACACTTTATGTAGAGGAGATTATACAGGATATAGGCAACAAAGGGTAAGATTTTTGGAGTTGTCTTAGAATTTCACCTACTACAGGATATAATTTCAATTTTATTCTTTAGGAGGGCCAATTGACCCAGGCTTATTTTGTTCATTTTATATCTCACTACTCTGTCCTGCTTGAGTTCTCATAAATTAAGTTTTCATACTGTCTGAGTGTTTTTCTGGATTCTCTATTCACTTTCATGGTGCAATTACTCTTCACTACACCATCTGAATTACTAAAGCTTTTTAATTCTTGACATCAGGTCAGCAGATCATCCACCTTATACCACTTCAGAATTGTGTTACCTACTCTTGGCACTTGTCTATTTAAATCTTAGAATTAATTGACCAAGATTCAAAAATATTCTCATAAGCATTTGGAAATAATTGACACCTTTATTAATTCATGAATATTGTATTTATATATTTTTTATTAAATGATCTTTAATAGCTTTCAATAAAGATTTAAAGTTTAATGAATATCTGGAATATTTTTGCTAGATTTTTCCTATCTACTTTATATTTTGATGGTATTTTTACAGTTTTGTTAATTAAATTATATTTATTAACAATTTTTGCCACTATAAAAAATACAATCTATTCTAGTATATTTATAATTTATCTTCTACCATGCCAGGACTCCAGCTAATTTTAAGAATTTAACTGTAGTTTCTATGACTTATTTATATAGATAATTATATAGTCTATTAATAGCATGCCTTTTAAGGTATTTTACCTTGCTTTGTTTTCTAGCTAGAGCTTTAGTAAATTGTTGAGTGGGAGAGGTGGTAGCTTGCATCTTTGTGTTGTTGTTGAACTTAAAGACTTTCAGCGTTACACCATCAATAGTAATTTCTGCTCTTGTTTTTATGACGTACCAGATACTCCAGATGTTGTTTGTTCATATCAGGACTACCCTATTCTTCTTAGATCATCCATGACTCTCAAGAAATTAAAACCTTGAAGCTACATTTCCCAGTTTTCAGTGACTGGAGACTTAGGTACATTTTGCCATGAGAGACACTGGGATGATTTGTGGAGGGTGGAAAAAAAGAGAAGTTGACAGCCATGGACAGATGTGGGTTTGAGGTTTTTTAAAGGTTTTGTGTATTCTCCTAAGAACTAATCACTTTGTTGTTCATGGAATCTAGGTCTATTGGTGACAACTTTTTAATCCTATCACTGTACCCAGTTTTTGTTTTGTTTTTGTTTTTTGTAAATAGCCTTACTCATGTTCACTCCCTCGGGCTTCAAAGTATTGTGCAAATTTCTAATACTCTCTATTAAATGTCATTTTATTATGTATACCTGGAGTGATTTCATTCTCCAGACTGAAACTCACTAAATCAACATCTATTACCAGCAGTGATTCTAAAGAAACAACCCTAAATATGAGAATCTAGAATTGGTTTTCTGATTGAAGTAGATTTGAAAGCAGTCAATAATATATATATATATATAATCTGCCTGAAAAAATATGGCCATTGTTAACATAATGAAAATGGTTTGCATGACATCAATGTAAGCTGGCAGCCAAGGAGAGTGGACTGGAATGCACATGAGTGAATAATGACGACTTCACTGACCTAGTCAGTGAGGGCAGTAGATGCTGCTGAGTGAGCATGTATAATATGCGGCCATCATATTCAAAATGACGGAGTCAGGAGAACAATGAATCTGTACCCAGTTTTGCATCAAGCTTGAACATTCCTCCATGGAAACTATTTGGATGATTCAGAAGGCTGCAGCTATGGGCAACTGGTGATTGGCAGCTTCATCACGACAATGCACCCGCTCATGCATCATGTCTCATGCAGAGTTTTTTTGATACGATGTCAAACCACCCAGGTGATTCAGCCCCCCTATAACCCACATTTGGCAAGCTGCAACTTCTGTTTTTCCCCAAAACTAAAATCACCTTTGAAAAGGAAGAGATTTCAGACTGTCAATGAGATTCAAGAAAATATGACAGGGAAGCTGATGGTTGTTAACAGAACTGTGTGAGGTCCCAAGGTGCCTACTTTAAAGAGGACTGAGGTGTCATTGTCCTATGTATATTTCTTGTATCTTGTATCTTAATAAATGCTTATTTGTCATAGTACATGGCTGGATACATTCTGGACAGACTATATATACATATATATGCATATACATACATATATATGATCTTGCCATGATTAATGTACTTTCTGTCACTGCCTCCACTTTCTGCAAACACTATAATGATTCCATTTGAATGACTTGTCTTGCAAGGAAGACTGATTCCTCTCAGGACCCATGCAACCTACTCTCAATACTTACAGATCTATTTTTAGTGTCATATCCCAGCAACTCAAAAAGAGAAATTAAAGTCTATTCCAGGAGGAGGTACATGTATACCAAATAAATTGTAAGATTTTTTTCAATATATATTAAGTGAAATCTTTGGAGAATGTAAAGAGATAGATTCTAAGGATATTAGATCAAGGAAGAAGAATATATTTGGGATTTATCCAAACTTATTAGTTATGAGTACACTTTGTTCCAATTCTGACTTTATTTTATAAACTTGAGTAACTGATAATAGCACAATTGTTTGGTTGCTTACTGAAATACAAGCATCACATAAAAAAGTAAGCTGAGATACCAGAAGAAAGACTTGCAATGAAAATTTTCTAAGAAAGACTTGTAATGGATCAAATATTCATCAGCGTTGGGAGAGTACAGAGATAAATTTTGCTAGCAGTTTCTGGACATCTTCCTGAGAAGAATGAATTCCACTTTGATGGAATTCAAAACTATAGAGAGTTTTTATGTGATTCTGGTGTTTCTGAAATTCACCTTTCTGATCTTTGTTCTGGTTTGGAAACATTTTATAAAGCTCTACTTTCTTAAAATAAAATTCTCCCCATATTGATTGTCTAGGGTAGTTTCTGCTTTACTTACCCAATTCTTATTATTTTGTTTGTCAAGATTCATTTCACATTGGACCAGCATGTTCTGATCATATGGTGAACATTCTAATGTCTGAGTACCTAGTATTGTGGCAGCCATGCTTCCCACCTAAGTAAAAAAAATTATCAATAATAATGAAAAATGAGTTTACACTATTAATCGCAGAACTTCCTGAAGGCACGACAATTTCTGGTTTGAGACATCACTGCATTACAGGTGCACCCAGGCCTTGCCACAGTTTGGATATATGAGCCTATGCATTTCTACTTCTCTCTAAGTTATTTTGAGTCAGGATACTATCACTTATGAACAAAACTTCAAAGAAACACAAATATATACACACATGAACACTTAAGCAAGATTTTGGCATATAGGCAAGCTATGTATTTTAACATGCATAAGAATAAGGTTGAAATTGAATTAACATATAAATTTTATAAAACACCTGATTCTTACACTTTGCTCTATAAACTAGTCAGAAATTAGAAATATCACTATTAAAAATATTCTCCTGAGATAGAAAGTAGAAAATATCTATTAGATATAACAATGTTGATGATTTGCAGTGTAGATACCTCAGAATTTTTATGGGTTTCTGCCAAGAATGTGTGTGTATAAAAACATAATAAATGTAATACATACACATTATATCTTACATAATATAAATCACATTATATAGCTGTGTACATATATAAATTGTATATCATCCTATTAATCAATACCTGACATATACTTATAATTTGGAGATCAAATATATGATTCAATCAATTGATACAGTAGCATAGGTACTGTAAATGTGTTTTTTCAAAAATATACATATTTGACAAACCATCTGAAATAATAAATTTCCTGGATATTTTTCTGTACTAATCAGGAAGAATTCATGTTCAATAGACTATTCTGATCTTTTCAGGCCTGAACCTCGATATCTTAGCTCTAATGTAGTCATTGTTTCTTCTGTAATATCTTGTTATTAAATGTAGAAAACGTGAAAATGACAACACTTTTGTTATGCCAAATGGTTCCTATTTTACATGATGCAGTAAACACTTAAACTCTTTATTTTTTATCCAAAGGAGAAAGCAGACCACTTCAACATTTCTGATGATTAAAATAATGCTTTCAATATAATTTTAAACAGAAACAAGTAGCAACAATTTAATCTGTATTTTTTCCTTTAGATAAAAAAGTAATAAGGTATTCAGATAAGAAAAACAAACTTGCTCATGCACAATCCTGTCTTATTTTGGAACTTCCTAAGCTTTTAGGAACATATGCATTTACATAATGTATGATTAATTATGCATTACAGGGACAAAAGCCATCTCTGTCCAGTCTAGCACCTTTGAACTTAGGTCTCCCACCCAGGGAATAAAGAGCAGGGACTGATTTTCAATAGTAAAATTCAAATCTATATTCTAACATAAAATTTGAAAGCAATTAATTTAAAGAGTTTAAGAGTCTCTATAATTTTGAATCAGTCAGTGCTACTAAAAGTAGATCACCTTATCTAGATGCCACAGAAGATCAAATTAGTCTTCTGGACATTAGGGCATTATCTTTAAAATTATAGCCACATCCATTCAATGCTCTCCCAGTGACCTGAAAAGTAAATATATTTCCAAATGACTTAATTTACATTCCATAAATTTGGCTAATTGCTATCTCTTTACTACATTAAAAAATGTTCATTTTTACCTGATGTCTAGTTCACTTGCCCTCTTTATCCATCACGATTGCTCTCTTCAAATTGGTACTTTATGTTCCTGGAATGCTGCTTATAGTCGCTTGAATGAAACTTGCGGCTTTGGTGTTTTACCTGCTCTTTTCTCCTACTCAACCACAGGTATTTATTCAGTTATTTATTCCTTCTTCTGTTAAACATACATGTACACCACACACACACTCACACACTACAGTACACCATCAACAAATGTTGACTGTATGTGATTAAAGGAATGGGGCTGTATAAAATGGCTTTCCTTATATACTCATATATGTTTACCCTTTCATTAGATACACAGTATGTGTAAAGACATATATGAGGTCCATGGGAGATATAAAAATGAGTAAGTAGAAATGGCAATACCTGAAAGGAGTTGGAAACTTGAACTGGTACAGATTTCTAAGTAACTGTGATGTGAGACAAAATAACTTCCACAAGGCAAGTACATATGTCCATGGATAAATTGTGGAAGGGGTAATTTATTCAACTGAGGAAAGAGGGAAGACTTCATGTGTAAACCATTTCATCTAAACCACAAAGGAAATAAAACTTTAATGAATATAAAGAGATAATGGGTATTGGGTAGCTTTTTATTTGTTCTGCATTGAGACAAATATTCAAAGGCATGCAAGAACATAGATAAGGTAGTACGGGAAAGCTTTTGCGGCTAGAACCCAGATGCACAAAAAAAGATAGATGTGTTAGTTAGTGCTGATTGTTTGCAAGTGACAGAAACAAATTGGAGCTAGTTTACAAAATAAAATTAGAAAAGACGAGGATAAATGTGTCCTAAGAACACAATCCTATCTCACAGAACACAGGTGGGGATCTGCTAGAGAACAAAGATTGTAACAAGGATGTGGAAAACCACCCAAGATGATTTTTAAATCTTATCTTTTCTTATATTTGCATATCTGATTATTCTATTCCCCTTGCTTCTTCCTCAGCATTATGAAGGACCTAATATGATCATGCCATAGTTCTCAGTGTTCAGTTACAGTTCTCACTACAAACAGACAAAAAACCATGGCAGTAATATACAAGTTAAATATTCTAGAAGATTATAATAAACCTCCCATCATGGGTCAAGTTTCCACCACTGCTTTAATGGACAAAGTGCACTGAATACATTGTCTTGCTTCATTTTCATGATGGAGCCTATTATATACATGTTAAGAATTCGGCAATTGAGATGATTAATGAGGTTCAGGAACTTAATCAAAATCATATCAAGCAATTGTGCTATTGGTATTATTTGGATTTCAACATCCTCTGATAATCAGGGAGACTGTACTTTTAATGAGAATGTTACACTATTACTACTTCACTTATTTGGCCCATTGCCTACCTGAGGGGAGAACAAAGATTATATGAAAACCAACTTCTAATATAGCTCACATATAAGTTCACATGTCTACTCCTTTCATTCATGTCTCTGTTTTAAACCACAGTTGTCAGCCACCTAATATAAATGAAGACCCATGCCCACTGATAAGTCACAGGAGTTTCATAGTGTGATTTGAGGCAGTAGTTTTTACTGTGTCTTCCAGTAAATACATGAAAAAAATATTAAATAAAATAAATCACAAATTCAGACTGTTTAAAATATTACAGAAAAAGTCCATTTATGCCAGGAAGCATATGGTGAAATACCTCACCATATAAAAAGGCTTACTCAGCACATTATATATACACACACACACGCATGTGTATATACACATGCATGTGTGCATGTGTGTGTGTATGTATTCCAGAAGAAATAGGGCTAGAGACTCTAAATACCAACTAATATTCCAGGGAGTCAAGGGTAGAAAGGAGATTTCAGCACCCATATAGAATGAGAAAATTCAACTTCTCTGTATGGATAAAAACTTAGATTTAGTTTTCTTTCCATTTCCTCAAGGATGATAAGCAGAAGGGTAGGGCCAAAAGAAAAAAAAATATCCTGCATTATAAAATACAAAGAACAGAGGATTCAAGGGGCTATCGGACGACAAATTTTGAAGCAAAATGCTTCAGGAATCAGAAAAAGTAAGGAATAAAACATTTGTTTTGTACTTTCAATGAAATTCTGGGGAAAAATAGCATGTCCTGCTGGGAATAGGTATGATCAATCTGTCTGCTCTCATCCATGGCATTGACTTTCTCTATGAGTCCTGAGTTCAGTATTTTATACTAAAGCTTTATTTAATTATTTAATTGACTAATTGGAAAATTGGAACCTACACACAATCTAAGAAGTCTTCTGTGTGCTCTACTTCATGATTTCACAGATGATAGAATCCTGAATGATTTCAAAGACCAAGATGTAAACATGACATAGGAGACAGCATTCTATAGAAGTTAAGTTCATTAACGTAAAATACTTCAGGAATATGTAGCCTAAATATTAAGGGAATTATCTTCATAGATGTTGAAACCCCATAAATCATGATGAGTTTTTGGAATGGGCCACTGACCAATAGTAGATAATTACTAAATATTACAAGAAGAAACAGTGTAATCAGATGGCATTACTGCAAAGAAAGTTTCACATGAGAAAGAGTATGCAATGGGAGGGCTGCAGTAGTAATAGGAGTTGGGAATATGTGTTATCAGAGTGATAACCTGAAATGGGATAATGAAAACCATTCACTTAAGGGGTCTTCTTCAAAGAAAAGGCTTTCCCAATGGCAGACTCCAGATAAAAGAACAAAATAGACAACTGCTTTAGTCAAAAGTTAACTTGTATTGATGCTGAATAGAGCCCCTAAAAGACATGACAAAGAAATTTGAGGTGAATACCTTTCTTAAAGTTGAAAACAAACTCTATATCAGAAAATCAGACTTCAGCAAATTCCATTAAGTTCTAAGCACTAGTTTCAGTGGTGAACACAAAGCACAAAGTACTCATGAAACTTGGCATAAATCATATATATACCTAAAATTGTACATGCTTAAAGAGCATAAAATGAGATGTATTTATTATCTGTAGTATGTCCTTATGACAGCATTTTGAAAAGACAATGCTAATCTCAGTGATATCTACAACTTCCAATTCTTTCAAAGTTGGGTCCAAAACATATTTAAGATGGTTTATATACACCAATGCACATACATACCAGATAAACAGCAACAGTATTAAAGAGCCCTCAGCATTAGATATTAAAAGTCTAAATTCTTGAGCTCCTGGTGAGTCTAATTATTCCTTTAAAAAGAGCTTCTATAAGCAATTGCAAAAGAAAATACACGTTCATATTTTTGGATTACACTTTTCTTATTACCGTGTTGTAGGCATTATCTCCCAAAGGATAGTGAGATAATTATATTATCCTTAAAGGTGTCATAGTCAAGGCACCATGTTGAGAACTACATACAGCAAACAGCAAAACAATCTCTCACTCAGCCTGGGGTGCTAATGTGGGCAGTTCACTTGGCCTATTTTTGCAGGTCAGATGTTGAACTAGGATCAGCTTTAGTTACTAGCTATATACCCCTAAAAATGGCTCTAAGTTTTGTTTCTTTTTTTATATTCAGTGTTTAAAGAAAAAAATATAATATTTGAGAAATAAGAAAATCTGGATTTAGCAGTGTTTTCCTCTCAACTGTCACTAAATATTTTACAATTGTGAAAAACCACCATTAGCCCTTTTGGGCTGAAGTAGGCTTTATAAAAATCAGGTATTCACAAGATAACTACATCATCATCCCATTTTCTTTACTTTTTCATTTAGTATTCACTAAATTAAAGTATAAGAAATTTTTATAGTTGCTACAGATAGAAGTTTTTATTTTTCACTTTATTTAGATAACAAGTTCTTGGAGAGGCCAAACATGATTAGAAAAGGATGGGATGCTAAAAATGAACAAGAGCAGGAATGTCAACTTAAGCCCAAACATGGGTGTGAAGATGTTCTCACCAACCATGTCACATATGTCACGCCCGTATGAGGTGAGAGCATGAATTTTTTGAGAAGATCTGAAAATTGTTATTGTGTTAATGTTTCCTGTGATCAGATTTCTCAGTAAATTCATTGGCTTTTTGTCAATTTTTTATTGTCAGCCAATGCAGTCATCAATAATTTCTTTATACTTCTATGTTGCAAGGACCCAGTAAGTTCCACAGGTGGAACTAATGCTTAGCAAATTCATTGACAAAGGATTTGATACAAATTTTGCACACCAAGCAGAATATCTCTGGGTCTGAGCTACTGCAAAACTTACTTGCAGCACTGAAAATGCCCTTTCATAGTAAATAAGAATCCTAACAACTTGTGTGTAATTGTACTTGTCAGCAGCACCTACAACTTGAATGTAAGTTTTGAAAGACTACATTTATTATGTCAAAGGCAAATTAGCAGCTGCTTAAACAGAAATGGTAGAATTTTAATATAACATCTGCAAAACAGCTTTACATATCTAGAATCAGCTTTTTATCATACCAAGGAGCTTTCTTTGAATGTCATTGATAAACTTCTTATGCCATATGTACCACACAGTATTTTATACTCTTATTTTATACTCCCATTTTATACTCTCTATAGTAATAGTTATTTAAAACCAAGTGATTGGGGCAAGAGGTGGGAATGACTGGGGTGGGGGGATGAGGTGGGGTGAAGATAATTCTACTTGAACAACAATAAAAGTTTTTAGAAAATTAAAGATAATTAATTAAAAATAGTATGGCTGAGCTCAAAAACACCAAATTTGGCCACTCTTTTCAACTGAAGGTCAACCTACTTAGTTTGGTGGAGGAAAAACCTTGAAATAATAGAGAAGATTTCAATTTGCAGCAACAATTTCCTCAGCAGATCAAGAATGAGCCTTTGGGAGTTACACAGAGTTGGGCCAACATGTGCAGCATTGCGGCATCTTACCTTACTTGGACAAGCACTTTTCTGAATCTGAAGGACAACATCATAGAGGTATAGAGCTTCCCTCTGGCTACACCAGGAAAGAAACCAGAGAACAGGTAAGGTATCATTCAACTCCATGAGTTGAATAGAGAATTGACAATCCTGAATATACAGACCTGGTCTGTGAAACAGGAGATACTAATGATGTAGAAAACATTTATTTCAAAATGGAGAAAAAATAAAATCATGGAAAAGGGCAGAAATAATAAAATAATAGAAAAGAAATGGTGATCAAACACACAGATCAAAGAATTATTACTCTTCTTAACCATTTTGGGTGCCAGAGGACTGTGATCAAATATCTATAATGGTCAATCTCAAAATGCCCCTCCCTTCCCAGGTTGAGAATGATGGGCGACCAGTCCAGTTAATGAAGGGAGGATAATGCATTCCGTAGGTGGTGACAATGAAATATACTATCCTTATGGCAGGAGCGAAAGTGGAGAGAAATCAGTGAACCAGTTTCCAAGACTGAAATTAGTTGTAGGAATTGACCTAGAAATTAACTGAAGATAGCAAAAAGGAAAATAAAGAAGACATAAAGCCAATTGGCATAAGCTTCAATGAAAGAGGTATTTTGCAAACAGATGAAAAGTAAATATTTTGGATTCAACAATACTTAATTACAAAAATATTAACAACTCCTGCTTCTCAAACAGAGCTTCTAAAAGTAGGAAATTTTTTAAATGGTTCTGAGACCCAGTTTTCAGTCACAGCAGTTATTCTGAAACCTGTAGCATATTTGTTTATTTAGTCTTTAGTTGAATACAAGCATCAGTATTTGAAAACCTTTTCAAACAAGGAAGTGAAATAAAAAAGTATCACAGAATGTATGTTTGCTGTCTATAAACCGAGAATAACAAGGTATGTTGGGAAACGCATGGAAGTGGGACCTACGTTGGCAGGAGCAGGGAGGTAGGAAGGATTGATGGGATCCAAAAGGGCAGAACTGAAAGGGGAAGTTATTAGTCTTCTATCCCTGCCATAACAAATGACCATGAAATCTGTGGCTTAAGACAACACACATTTAATACTTTACAGTTGTGTAGCTAAGAAACCTGACATAGGTCTCACTGGGCTAAAGGCAAAGTGTCAACAGGGTAGGCTGTGCCCTGAAGTCTTGAGAGAATGCTTCCCTGTTTGGTGTACCTCCCAGAGGCTGCCCACATTCCTTGATTGCCTACATCCCTTCAGCTCTTTTTCCTGAAAAGTCAATAATACTGTCTCTCTGTGCTTTTCTCTACATCAGTTTTTCTGACTTTTTCTCTCCCTCTTCCCTTTAAAGGGCCCTTGTGACTACACAGAGCTCAAACACATAAACTAAGATAAATTCCCTAATTTCAGGTCATCTGACTCATTAACTTAATTAAATCTGCAAATTTAGTTCCCCTTTGCCAGACAATCTAACCTGTTCCCAGCTCTGGGGAATAGGACAGGATCATCTCTGAGGAGGGGTATTGTTCTACCATACAGAGGTATTTTCAAGGAATAATAGGAAGTTAGGACTCACCTATGGTAACTAAGATTGAGATGCATAGTCAAATTTTATCTCCTGTTTTTAGATTCAAGGAAGTGTTGCCTTTTATGATGGAGAGTGCCCAGGGGTGTGGAGCCGAGGCCCTGCACATCATGCCTCACAATAGGCTGACCTGGTGAAGAGGTAAGCTGATAACTTCAACTGAGATGGTGAGTAACAATGTGGGCAAATGGGAACACACTGAGGCTCCCATAACATATTTGAAGGCAAAAGGAGAAAAGTAGAGACTAAAATACTACATAATGGCAACTGTCACAGAGTTTGGGGAATAAAGTTTATGAAAGGAAATAAAATAAGAGAACCTATGCATCCCAATGTTCAGAGCAGCACAATTTGCAATAGCCAAGTACTGGAAGCAACCTAAATGCCCACCAGTAAATGAATGGATTATAAAACTATGGTACATTTACACAATGGATTACTACACAGCAGAAAGAAAGAAGGAGCTCCCATCCTTCTCAACAACATGGTTGGAACTGGAGAGCATTATGCTAAGTGAAATAAGCCAGTCAGTGAAAAACAAATACCACATGGTCTCACCTATCAGTGGAACCTAATCAACAGAACAAACAAGCAAGCAAAATAGAACCAGAGACATTGAAATTAAGAACAAACTGACAATAACCAGAGGGGAGGTGGGAGGGGATAATGTGGGGAAGGGGAAAGGGTTTTCAAGAACATCTATAAAGGACACATGGACAAAACCAAAGGGAGGTAGGATCAAGGGTGGGAAGTGAGGATGGCTGCGGTGGGGACAGTGATGGGGGAAAAGTGGAGACAACTGCACTTGAACAACAATAAAAAAGGTTTAAAAAAAGGCTATGTAGATTGTGTAAGTGATAGCCCTCTGGAAGAGAAACAAAGAAGACAAAACAAAGATCCAGGGGCTGCAGGGAATAAGGGGACTAAATGGTAATAGAAAATATAATAAAGATTATAAATCTTGAAAAATCTAAAAAAGAAAAAATTATCTTTTGAAAAATTCTCAAATACAGAAAAATAGACATCAAAAATATTTCAATATCTCGATTAGTTGAGGCAAAACTTTGTATCTCCTTCACCATAACATTTCCTCTACACCCATTAAGGACATAGTTAGGTGAAGGGTTAAAACTCATCTTCTTCCCCCTTTCCCTGTCCCTGCTGTATCACTTCTATTCCGAGTTATATAACATTAGTTACAGCTCAACTCTCAGCTCCACTTTGAAAACTCTATTGAAAAAACAAGGAGAGCTCTATGAAATGTAAATTTGTAAAAGCAAGAAATATTTTGGAAGAGGTAAAAATCTTAATAAACTTGCATTCCTAACAAAAATAGAGAGTATTAAAACCATAAATCTTGAGATATGATATTTGGAACATAATGTAAAAGCAGCATGATACAGGAAAAGTTGATGAGAAAAAAATCAACTGCAAAGACATTAAATGATTCCACTACCACATGTGAAAAATGGTAGGAAATAATCATTTCAAAGTAAGATTTATGTCAGCATGTGTGTACTATGGAATGTTAACATTCACAGACCAGGGATTGAGGTCTCGGAGATTTACAAGGATATTGTTAGTTACTTAAGCTTTATACTCGGTACCTAATACATGTTACCTTTGGCAATTACTTTTCCTGCTTTATATGGTGTCTCAGCTCTATTTGTGCTAACACCTTAGTTCATTATAATTATGGATGATGTATATATAAGCTTTTAATGTAAGTCTTCTTTAACACACTGCTGAGTTCCAGTTTATACTGTCTTGGGGATTTATAAAATTTATGATTTAATGCTAATGAAATTGTCATATTTTCAGTGTTTTGTCTAACGTACTCCTAGCATCAACATGTAGAATAACACATCTTGTCAGGATATACCCACCCTGAGAATTATACTGCTTAGATATTGCACAACCCAATCAGTATATTCTTTAGGAAAAAAACAAAACAACAATAAAAAAAACATCTTTTTAAAGAAAATGAATATGGAGTATTTCAAGGTGTTTGACTAGACAAAGAGAAAATGAGAAATTGTAGAGAAGATAAAGATTCAAATGTTCTTTTATTAAAGAATGTAAAAATAAGTTACAAATAAATACTATTAAAATGCATGTTTTAAATTGCTATTGAATGTACTACATCAAAAAAACATCTTTATAGTTGCCATTTTTAAGAATATAAAATATACTTGCCCATAAAAAAGGAATTAATCATTTTTCCTTTTGATGCTTGCCAGACTCATTTCTTAGTAGGAAAAACAAAAATACCACAGAGTCTAAATGATATTAACAATGCCCCTTCAGAGTTATATAGAGATCAATGAATATTCATTACTAAAATAAATATTACAACTCTAAATGGATCTTTAGGAATATATATTCTCTTTTTTTCTCAGAAACATATAGGGTAGACTCTAGAATCAGCCTACTAAATTTTAAACTCTGCTAAATCCACTACCAGTATGAGATTTTGGGCAAGCTACATAAATTCTCATGTGCAAACTGGAAATAATAACAATACATCAAAGGAATTCTATGAGGGTTAAAAATGGAATAATGCATAAAAATTTCTTACACTTCTACCAGATATAAAGTAAGTGCTCAGATATTGTCCTTGCCTGAATTTAAGATCAAGCTCATAATAAACATTTAATGTACATCAAAGATTTTCTTAAATTACCAGTGGTGATATACTTATGCTTCCAAGTTTAGTTTCTTTGCCCTGAATGCTACATTCTAATGACCATCAGTTAATAACTATTACTTATTAATTTTAAATTTTATATTGTACAAGTGCAATGTATTAGTATGTTGCCATTTAACTCAAGTTTCAAGTGCAATGTTCTCCTTTGGGAAGTAAATCAATTAACTGGATAATTATTATTACTTTTTGTGTAAAATTTCAGTGATTGTGATAATATAGCTATACTTTCAAAGAATGCAAACACCAAAAGAGTTATATTCTGCTTGAAGTGTTTCGTCAACTTCTTTTTTTCTTTTGATTCATTGGGTCAAGCTTTCTTAATCAGTTTGAAAGCCACACCTCAAATTAGTTGACTTTGAGTTAGTCAGAAGAAAGATTTTCCTGGTGGGTGTGTTCTAATTGGGCAAGCCCTTAAAAGGATCTGGGTCATTCCTGAAGAGACAAGTTATCAAAGCAAGAGAGGTTCTCTGGCTTGCTTAAGCTGCCAGAAAGTTGCCCATGTGCAGTGAACTTCTGTATCATCCCAAAGTCATGTCTGACTAACCTTTAACTACAGAAACCTACCACAACATGCTAAAATCCAAACTCAAAAGGGCCCCCATAATTTTTTTCCCAAAAAACATGTGAAACTGTGTGCAGCTCTAACTTTCCATATAATTAAGCACCCACAACCGACAGAGGTCCCTATTCTCAGGGGAGAGTGGGGCATTTCCACCCTTTATTCTGCAGTGCTTTGCAAGAAAAGACTGAAATTATGTTTTATTCTCAGAACAAAACACTGTTTGCAAGTTGGTCTAAATTAACAACTCTGCCATTTCTAGGGCATACTTGTTAACTTTTCACCAAAAATGGATATATCTCCCCCTTAAGTACTTTAAGTAAAAGTAAAATTAGCATATATATGTATGTACATATCCATACATATGTATATTTTACATGTACATATTATACATATGTTTAATAATTTAATATTATAAATCATAACATTATTTGTATGGTGCATACATTACATACAGTGTGTACTATATACATATATGTGCACACACATTAATATATACATATGTATGCATGTATGCATGGGTGTTTGTATTTCCTGACTGAAGGCTTGGACACTGTAGCAATGAGTCACACTAGCACAAAGAAGGAAGAAAACATTAAATGTTGATATCCATGGACCATAATCTTTCACAAGGCGCTGCTCCCTGGCATTTCTATAGGCTTCCTTTCCCCAACTGGCAGGCCTTCATAAGTACAGAATAAGCCTCTCCCCCATCCTCATTGAACTCCTGGCTCGGGTACAGAATTTATTCAAACTAGACATAACACCTTGAAATGAAACTCTAAAAAGAAAGAAGACAACATTTTGCATTGTTATGTAAAGTGGCTTACCTCTTCACTGATTTAAACACTTTCACAAAAAAGATTTTGGTTCTACTTTTCATAATCAAAAGATCATTACAATATTTTCCCCAAAAATAACATTAGCTTTCCTCAAAGATAAATCATAAAACATCTGTAGCCAATTTATAATAATAATTTTACCCATTTTTTACTCTTTCAGACCACAAATATTGAAATATAATCTCATTAAGAGCATGACATTAAAATTTTGATGTGGTTAAAGAGGTATTTAAGCTCAAAAATTGGGATCAAAGTATTGTAGATTTCTTTCTTAATTACGATGCAGCATGATTTCATCATAACTGTCATGGATAAAACAGATCTCTACTTGTACAACATAGATGTGCATCTGCCTCTGTAATTTGGAGTACTGATCTACGTGTGGGTAATTATATTTAGTGAACCCAACTGGATGTGATATGTAGGATCAACTAACACCAAAAAGATTAGCAAGGTTAGTACTGATTGTTAAGGGTGGCTAACTAGCTTAAAGTGTGTAATAATTAAAATTATAATTCCTTAACTATTTCATTTCACCAATGATTCATGTCTTCCATCTTGAATCTTTATCTCCCTTATCATGATTTCCTGTTCCTATGGATGTATCTTTGTCTCCTTATCCTCATAGCCTACAGTTGTTTAGGAGTTGCAAATCAAACATCTCTGGAATGAGGCAGGGGACTTTAACATGTAAAGCATGCTGCATCTTGAAGGCTGAATGTGGAAGGCTGAAGGCTGGAGGTGGAAGGCAAGGGATGTGCTAAATTGGAGAATGCATATCCAGATAAAGGCATGTAAATGCAAACTTTTTAGAACACTGTGTATCCAAAACATTTCTGCACAGTGAATGTTGCCAGAGGATATTAATTTATGTCTTCTGTTATAGATCAGTAGTTCCTAAATTTGGGAGTAAAATAATATTTTGAGAATGTAATAAAATACTGTTCCCTGTGGATATTTTTCAGTTTGTATGCTACACCTTAAATAATTAAAATCAAACCAAGAGTTGCCTATATGTGTATATATTATATTTATACATATTTAATACTCACACACATATACCTGTATACATGCTATGTATATACATTTTATATATGTCTCTCTATATATATCTTTTTCACTGTTATTGAAGTAATTAATACACATGGCTTAAAACTCAAATGATACAAAAAGGTTATAATGAAAATCACCACTTCTCTGCTCCCACTTTTCCCACCCCTTCATCCCTCTCTCACAAACCATCACTTGACTCAGATTCTTGTTTAAATTAATACATTTTTTTTAAAAAAAGTATTTGCACTGCTAATGAAAATTATCAAATGTATACTTTTTATTTACTTTTTGCTATGATGGATGAGGATTAAGCAATCTTACAACCCTCCCAACTGGTTCTTCACCATCCCCTGCAAGCATGTCATTCATTGTTATCCATTCCACCTAAAAAGAACATTTATGGCAATACGTCTTTGTAAGTGTGGTTCACAGCCAAGCAATGCAGAGTACTATCATTACATTTCTCTACCGTGAATTGTGGTGCTTTATCTTTCCTTGAGATTTTAACTGTCCTTTCCTGGGCAATATATCGCACTTAAAAATTCCATTACATCAGGCTAACTTTTCATCATTCTCAGTAGAGTTTTAATAGATTGTGTGTGTCTGCATGATTTGTAAAACAAAAGTAATATACAAAAGTAAAGAAGGGTAAACCCCTATATTTCAGCCCTCCATTTGTCCATGTTCTGAAACTATTCATCTGTTCCATGTACACATGTCAATAACCAGTGTTGATAAATTCTTGTGTAACCTTTGAGAGTTCAGCAATACATATGGAAAAAATGTGAATATATACTCTTACATTTTCCTTTTTTTATGTAAATGGTAATATTCTACATGTATTTTATAAACCTTAGTTTTTCATTAATTTTATTTACATACTGAGAAATTAACTTTTTTACATACAGTTCTTGAGTTTTGACCACAGCATATAGATAACACAGTTGTCGACAAGCAGAATCACTCCTTTGTACTGCTCCTGAGTCCCACCCACCTTTGGAAACCACGAATGTTTTTCTATAATGTAGCCCTTTCCAAATGTCAAATAAATAAAGTCATACAATAAGTAACATTTTAAGTCTGATATTTAAAATTTAACATGACATAGTTGAGATTCATTCATACTTTATTTGCATCATATTTTATTTTTTTACTATGAGTGGAATCCCATTGTAAGGGAGGACCATATTACATAGTTACACATTCACCAAAGGACAGTTTGATTCTTTTCTTTATGATTGTAAATAAATACTCATTTTCCCAAGTGCATGAGGACATACGTATGCATGAGGATCACAACCAAGAAAGAAACACAATTAAATACTGGAAAAAAAGTGAGGTAAATGACTACTATTTGGAAATATTACCCCTCAAAATGGGATGTAGGCCTTAGGTAGAAGCATGAATAATTTATGTGTCATAACCAGAGAGAGAGGCCAAATATGTAAGTATGGAGAGATATGTGAGTGAGTCCTATTATTTTTTAAGACTTCATTTTTTTACTTTTAGAAAGAGGGCAAGGGAGGCAGAAAGAAAGGGAGAGAAACAATGATGTGCAAAAGAAACACTGATTGGCTTCCTTTCACATATGCTCCAACCCGGGACTGGCCCACAACCCAGGCACGTGCCTGATCAGGAGCGGAACCGCGGAGACCTTTCACTTTGCAGGATGATGCTCTACCAATGGAGCCACACGGTCAGGGCGAGAGCTCTATTATGGTTGCTTTGATGTTCTCAGTGACACAGGAAACGAAGGTATCAACTGATACAGGAAGATACATGCCACAAAGGCTGCGATTTTTCATGTGAGCTGGATAGCTATTTTCTACTCGTGCACATTTATTGTGAATGACAACAGCATTGGGCATTACAGAGCCTGCATGTTTCCCTGAATTCGGAATAATGTAATATTACGATCACGACCCCTGCTTTCTTTGTTTTTAAACATTTGGTATATATTTTCCCATTCCCTTAATGTTTATCCCATATTAATGCTCGGTTTCAGGTGTATTTCTTGTAAATAGTAAAATCTTTGGCTTTCTTTATGACACAGTCTGCTAAAAATAGTCTTTTTTAGTACATGAATTTAAATTGTACTATTGTGAATGGATATGTTTAGCCTCATTATTTTACATTATATTTTTATGTTTCCTGTGTATGTTTACTTTTCAACCTTTCAATATCTGATTTGTCTTCTTTGCGGCATGTGTGTGTGTCTACACAAGTATAATTTTTCCTGATATTTAAGAGGGTTCAATTTCTTTATTCTCATGATTACCTTTATAATTAATTATGTATAATTATTTCTGTATTACCCTCTGTGGTATAAGGCCTAAAGTTCATATTACATTCTGCCTTGATATCTGAGATAGGGAGGTCCTGGAATAGCTAACTGCAAATTTTCCCTCCCACTCTGTTCCTATGAATAAGGTCCCCTAGACAAGCCCCTTTCTTAAACACTCCAAATGCAAGTCATACTTGGACCCAAATAACAGGTTTCAGTTCCCTCTTTGCGCAAAGAACTATTCAAACAGGTCAATATCATCCTGCCGTGAGAACCAGAGGCTCCTTCACTCTTTTGATACTACAAAGCCTGCCTCTCACAGCCCCTGGTGGTTTACTCCATTCCGGAGTGCAGCCCCCACGTGCCCTGCGTAGCGTGGAGTATCGTACTCATCTATTGAATGACATGTGTCTGTTATCCCCATAACGCTAATGAAGAATCCCTCCCTCATCAAAGGATAAAGAGGAGGCAAGCAAAACACCCTCAGTCCTCCACGTCTTTGGACAGACTCTTGGTTGCCTTCCAGCGGTAAGATTTGCATATTTCCTCATCCTCGCTGTTTCTACTCCTTTCAATTTTGGACAGTAGTATCAGCTTATCAGGTTTACTAGTGCCTGTCACCCTGAGCTCATTCACTCTTCCAGCTGGGCACAGGGCAAACCCTATTAGGTACACTATTACAGGTTTCAGTCCCCTGCTGATGAAAGCCACAGGACAAGTTATCATCACGGGGAGGTAAGCCCAAGTCTTATGTACCATTTATCACGCACATAAAGATACTTTTCTCAGGACCTGCCTTTTCGATTTTTACCTTGTTAGCTAGAAATGGCTTTAACTGAAATAGTCTTGAAAGACAAATGTTAAGGGTTGCCGAGTCACTCTGCTAGCCAGGGTCCCTAGGTGACTACTTACAAAACACACACACACCTGCCCTACACTGTTAATATGAGAGACACATCAACTACTATTTTTGTTGAGTGACCAACAGTTTTGAATATTCATTACAGCAGATGAGCTTTCATCTTAGCTAGTAATATATTTTGTTTAAATTTTTATTTTTTTGAGATAATCACATACTTCAAAGACTCAACATAGTACGAGAAACGCCCATTTACTTTTAACTTCGTGAATTACTTAACTTTTGTCTTATTTCTATATCACAGTAAATAGAGTAATTTATTATATGTTCATATATCTGTTGTTTTTATTAAGCCATTTTTATGTGAGCATAGTATTTCACCAATTTATTTTTTATGTAGATCCCAAGTACTAATATTTTCATGTAGGCTACAATGATTCACGAAACTTCCAAAGTTCATGTGCATGTTCAAACTGTATAGTTGAGAATAGTGGAGAATTCAGCTTGCAGTATCCCTTGGACAGGTCAGTGGAGCTTGGCATAAGTTCTATGGTTCCATCATGAGAATAACAGTTCTGCCTTCTGCCTCTTTATTTTTACTATTGAAATATAATTAACATATAATGTTGTATTAGTTTCTAGTATACAATATACTAAATCCATGTTTGTGTATATTTTGAAATGACTACCACAGTAAATTTAGTTAATATCCATCACCACACATAGTTACAACTTTTTCTTTCTTTTGATGAGAACTATTAACATCTTCTCTCTTAGTAATTTTCAAATGTACAATATGGTACTATCAACTGCAGTAACTATGCTGTATATTACATCCCACAACTTATTTTATTACTGGAAGTTTGTACTTTTTTACCACTTTCACCCATTTTGCCCACCACCCCACTCCCATCCCATCGTTGGCAAACACCAATCTGCTCTCTGTCTGTGCTCAGTTTTTGTTTTGTTTTGTTTTAGATTCCAAATAAAAGTGAGATCATACAGTATTCATCTTTGTCTGGATTTTTTCTTTTTTATTGAATTTATTGGGGTGACATTAGTTAACAAAATCATAAAGGTTTCAGGCATACATACAATTCAATAATACATCAACTGTGCACTGTATTATATGTTTAAACCATTTTTAAGTACTTGCTTTGCTACTGCAACTAGTAAGTAAAAATTTTGGTGCCCACTGCAGTGATTGTATGATTTTTCTCTTGATTTTTGAATGTTGAGCCAATAGTACATATTTGGGACAAACCCACATGTGATATGCTATTCTGTTTACATATTGTTAGGTTCATTTTGCTAATATTTTGCTATGGATATTTGAGGCTATCCCAAAGGCACAGGCTTTTTTAAAAAATTAAGGAGCAGATATAAATATTTTCAGTTTCATGGGACCTAACTCTTTAACTCTGTTGTCTTAATGTAAAAGTAGCTATGGGCAATGGATGAATGGACTGTGGCTAGATTTGATCTGTAGATTGTAATTTCTATGCTCACAGTATCAGTCCATAGTTTTCTTTTACTGAAATGTCTTTGTCATGATTGTGTATAAGGGCTATACTGCCTCATTAAACATATTGGAAAGTGTTTTCTCTTCCTCATCTTTCTGAAGGATATTGTTCATTAGAAAATGTCATTCTTAAAGTTTGAAGGAACTCAAAAGTGAAACTATTTGAGACTAGAATGTTCTTTAGGAGAAGGTTATATAATTGGAATTATAATTACTTTAATAGATAAAAGGCTCATCAACATGTAAAATGTGTGCCAATTTTGCTAAGTTCTGTTTCTTTGAAGTTTTTTTCCATGTATGTTGTCAAATTTATTGCCATGTAACTCTGAACACCATCACCTTAAAATCCTTTAAATGTCTGTTGATTCTACAATTGTATTTTCTCTTCTTCAATTTCTGACTTAAAAATTTGTGTTTCTCCCCTCTGTTTTTTAAATTGATGAATATTTCTAGGAATTTACCAATGTCATTAATCTTTTCAAAGAACAAACTTCTGACTGTTAATTTTCTCAATTGTTTGTGTAGTTTACATTTCTTTGTTTCTGCTGTCATATTCGTCATGTCTTTATCTCTGCCCAGTTCTGCTTCAACTTGTTCTTTTTCTAGATTTCTGATATGGAACTCAAATCACTGTGTTTAACTTTTTTTTTTTTACTGATAGAAGCATTTAACATAACTTTTCTTCTAAGCATTGCTTTTATAAATTGTGTTATATTGTTTCCTATAATCTTTCAGTTTGGACTATTTACTCATTCTTTCTAATATTTCTTCCTTCCTTCCTTCCTTCCTTCCTTCCTTCCTTCCTTCCTTCCTTCCTTCCTCTCTCTCTCTCTCTCTCTCTCTCTCTCTCTCTCTCTCTCTCTCTCTCTCTCTCTTTCTTTCTTTCTTTCTTACCATAGATTCCACAAGTGTTAGTTTGGCTTGTCAAATGCTTGTGGATTTTCCAAATATCTTTCTGTTATTAATTTATTTTTTGCTGTTGTTATTAATTTCTACTTTAACTTCTTTGTTATCAGAAAACATAGTCTCTAAATTTCAGTGTTTTGAAATTTATGCAGAGGTTTTATATATAAAAATAACATTGTCTAAAGTTGTTCTATATGGTGCTTAAAAACCTCAGTAAGGCCAAGTTGCTGTAAGGTAGTGTTTTCAAATCTTTGTTATTCTTACTGATACTTACATACTTAAAAAATAAATTATTGAGAAAGGTCCTTCAATCAAAAACCATGATTTTAAATTATTTCTTTTAGATATTAACAATTGTATTTTGTAATTCTACATACAACTAAAGTTGTTTTTTCACTCACATTATGTATTTGTCAACTAATTTTTGCTGTGAGAGCAGGCCTTTATTGTGGGTTAGGGTTTGCAGGTTATTTTTATTGCATAAAACACATACTCATGTATCATCTTGAATTTCTGTGTCTCTTCCTTTAAGGAGGAATGATAAGCTAAAGATATCACTGAGGGCAGATTACTTCTGAGTTTGTACCATCTACATCCAGTCTCTTACAGTATTTCTTACCAGCATATTTCTAATAGCAGGTTTTTTCCATTGACTCTTGTATATGTATTTTACCAAAGCATTCTAATCATATTTTTGATAAATATGTTAACTTTTTCTGTGAAGTCCACATTTTGTCATGTACTGATAAATATTAAAGGCAAATACAATCAATATAAACATATTTTGGAACAAACATAGCTGATTCTTGGTATTGCAATTTGATTTATTGTTACAAAAGTAGAGAGCACATTAGAACTTAGTCTTTTGGGGGAACTCTGTCTGGTGTGAAAATTATTTAGTGTATTTAGAGAGAAAAGGAAGTTGTAAGTTAATTTAGACAGTAAAGAGATCGATTAAGAGGAATTCTGACATACTTAAGAAATGTTTATTAGTACAATGGACATTTAACCACTTTTTTAAGTCTGTGAGAAAAATAACAGGCAACCATGACTGAGCTCATAACTTCTAACAAGAGTCATTCTAAGTACGAAACAGATATACTACATTTATTTCTTACAACATCATTCATGGAGAGATTAAAATGTCACTTAAATTGGTAGAAATAAAATTTTAATTTAGATACTGATTGCAGAGGTAGTTTCATAAACCTCTAAACTAGTAGTGAAATTATTTTTAAAATCACCTTTATTTGTAAAATCATGCTAATGGGATAGGATTAATGGTAAAGCAACTTGGATCACTAAGATCTGCTAAGGAGCCTTTGGGAATCAATGATAGAGCTTGCACGTTCGGCCCTCAGAGCTACAATGTCCTCAAAGTAGTGGCTGCCGCTGGGCACTGAAGATCACATTAAGAGGGCTAGCTAGCTGTGGGAAAATCTGATCTAGGAACTTGGCAGGCAATTTAAAAATATTTAAAACTTGGGTAGGTTAACTACCAGAAATGGTGTATATTTATTCCAAAACTACAGTATAAAGCTTGCCATATCTATGAATTTCTCACTCTAATAGAAGATTAGCTTCATAAGATCTAAATCAAATTATAAAATCAAAATTGTAGATTTAAAAAATATGGTTATATGTCTACATTTTAAAAATTATCTCTTAAATAGCACTGTAGATACTCAGAGGCTGTTACTCAATGCTTTTGAGAGAGTGAAATTAAATAGATTAAAAAACAATTTAGATATTTTAAATTAATATGATAAGTAGATAAGAGGAGGAGGAGGAGTGGGAAGGAGGAGGAGTAATAAATACTACAAGTAAAAATTCTGGAAGAAAAATATTAATAGTTTATTGATAGTAAAAAGTACATTAAATAAATAAAAAAAGAATCCATGCACTTGGGAAATAATTGTGGAGATGATTTTGATTAAATTATTTGCATAAATAATGTATAAAATATATTTAGAAATCATTAGGAAACACTATTGATAGATACAAAGAATATAAAACAAATCACATACAGAAACTTGTTGAATCCTTATATTTAGAGAAGTACCAATTTACAAAACAATGAGAAGCCAGTTTATGTCAATCAGTTGGTGCAATTTAAAGGTCCAAAATATCCAACTCATCTTCACTGTTGCCAAACTGGTCTTGTAGAGGAAAAGTCAGCTAGGTTAGGTAGCCCAGAGGAGGGACAGGGAACTAGGAAAGAGTTTGTTTAGGTTACTTAGAAGCTGGCAGCCAGCTGTTGGATTTCAGCCAGGCAGTCATAACTTTTGTTTCAGTCTTTGTACACTCAGCTTCAGATTATGATTCCTCAAGGCTAACTCCCGTCTGCACATAGCAGCTAACTCCCACTTTGGCTCCAGAGCACCCAGCTTCAGATAAGGACACCTCAAGGCTAGAGTTATTTTTCGCATCAGCTTCTGTACCTCCTGCTTTTGCTACATAGGGAAGGGTGTCCAGAAAGCAATAAAAGCCCTGCTCAGCCAAGGCTCGGGGCTCAGAATTTGGGG
>PVKU01011271.1:0-44787 GCA_004027475.1 Anoura caudifer | reverse complement strand
TCTTATGCTTCTTCTTTTTCTTCATCCAACACTGTAAAGTAAGGATACACTGTGAGCTGGGATATGGGGAAGACTCACCAGACCAAGCATCAGAAACCCCATCTCTGATTTGTCTGAACCTGCCGGGTTTTTATGAGGGCGCTGTTCTTTGCCTGGGAGCAGCTTCCAATAGAAAAATACCCTAGAGCCAGTTTTGTATAGGATGCAAGGTCTCTGAGGATACCAGTGTCTCACCTGCCTCTGACGCGGTAAGAGAGAGGCATAAGGAGCTCCGGCTTCTGAGGAAAGGAAGGCAGAAAAGGGAGGTTTATGGTGGTAAGATGACAGAATAGGAGGTAGTGCTCCTCCTCCCATGCCAACACCAAGTTAACAACCATCAATGTATGAAAATGCCTTTTGAGAGTTTCAGCATCCAGATGAAAGGTTACAGGGCCCTGGAGGAGCACAGGAGAAGAGACAGATGGAAAGGATATGAAGTGAAGTTTTACTCCTCCCACATTACCCCTCTTCCACCCAAAACTGCTCTGCTCCAGAGAGATTCCCTCAGCCCATGAGTTCTCCCATGAGGGAAGAGAGAGCAAGCCCATCCCCAGGCACGTGTGTTTGTGTGTGTGTGTACTCACATATACTCCTATATGTATTCACACAAACACACAGTAAATTCTTATTATTCTTAGTAATGTCCTAAAAAGTCACTGTGAATAGTGAATTAGAAAACATGAAACCACTGCTCCCAGGGGAAATGCAAGAATTAGCTTCCCCTAACCTCTTGTCACATTTTTGTCAATCAATGAAAACACAATCATGTTTTATGTGTGTTTCTCCTTAAAGACACCTCATTTATGCATAGTTCTTACAAACGATTAATTGTACAGTCTTTAAACGATTAAAAGCCAAGAGCTTTGGAGTCTGCTTGCATTATATATGCTCATTCACCAACATCCTTACACCATAAGCCAGTCTCATCAGTGTCGAAAACCTGCTCTTCCACAGAATCCTTTTCTTGTCCATTTAGCAGACATTTAAAGAAATTCTTCTGTAGCCTTCTGATTAACAGAACCTGCTTCACCTGGAAGTTTAATGTTTTTTGTACCTTGATGACTTTTAAAATGTGATACATTACTTTTTTTGATTCTGGATGACAGTGATGTAATCGTAAATACCTTTGATCTTGCAACAGAGCTGTCTACTACATTTTATTGTCATCTCATGAATCCACAAATTTAGCCTCTTTTTCATCTTTTTCATACCTTTACTACATAATGCAAATATTACTTCAGTATATTCCAGAGTGACTTTATGTACAGATAGGCAAATTTCCTCTTCCTTTGTCTGAGTGTACCTTATTTTTGATTCATTAACTTTGAATTCACAACCAACAGTTATATAATTCATACTTGAAAAAAGCTATATAACATAGGTATTTTCTCCATAAAACACACCAAAACTTTCTTTCACTTAGGAGCATTAGAAAAGTACTAATTTATCTCAGTGCACTCATGAATAAATAAAAAATATTTAGTCGATGGCACTTCAGTGTTGTTCTTGGAAACATTTTAAACAGTGGAATCATCAAAAAGAAGCATAAAATAAGAAATACATGGCACTCAAAAGAATACAAAAAATTTCACCTGTTTACAGCCAAAAATGAGAAACCTTGTTCAAACTTGCTGGGAATCTGCTTGTCAAGCATCTCAAATTATCCCCAACACTTTGCATATCTTCAAATGACTGTTAAAGAGCAACAGGTATTTATTTTGGTTTACAAATAAATTTTAAGGAGTAGGAAAATTTGCAAATATGGAATCATTATATAATGGATATTTACTGTATATACAAAATTGATAGGACATACTTAAGACATACATGAAAAATACAATTAAATGTAAAAACAAAATGATATAATATCAAGTTCTACAATTTAAAAATTGTTAACAATGACATAAAAATATTTTAAAATTGTTCAGACAAGACAAACAAACAAAAACTCATAGACACAGATAAGAGTATGGTGGTTAGCAGAGCGAAGGACTGTGGAGGGGTAGTGAAAGGTAAAGGAGGTCAAGTATATGGTAACAGAAGACAATTTGACTATGTGTGGTTCATACACAATGCAATGCACAGATAAGGTATTATAGAATTGTACATTTCAAATGTATATAACGTTATGAACCAATGTCACCCCTAAAATTTGATTAAAAATTTTTAACAATTGTTCACATATCTCAAAGGAGCCTGGAATGCATGTAAAAGCATGTAAATTCTAGATTGCTAAGAGGATTGCATGTTTAAACATGTAAAATTTTCCACATTGAAATTTAGATACAATTAAATTTTCATCAAAATTCCATTTTATTTAATACAACTAAATATTTTTCTGTAAAATTTATTCTGATGAATTATGAAATGGTATATCACAACAGTTATAGAAAAAATTTAATCTAATATTATTTAAATGTTTAAAATAATATAAATACAGAAATCCAGGAATAATATTAAATGAAATATGAAAGTGACATTATGATTAATGTTAGTTTTTATTCATATTTTCTCATAATAAAAATAAAAATGTATTATTTAAAATGAAGGTACTAGACACTATATTTTTGTGATACATATATATGATCTATTTAAGAACAAATAATTCTGAAAAGCAGGCGTCATAGACAGTCTAGAAACACTCAACTTCCCTCCCCTAAACTTCTTAGATTCTCCTGATATGAAGATGTTAATTCTAGGTAGGCCCTCCGGTCAAGATGGCAATGTAGATAATTGTGGTATTTGAATCCTCCTGCAACCACATCAAAATTACAACTACAGAAAACCATCATTCAGAATCATGTGAAATCTAGCTGAACAGAAGCCCTACAACAAAAGATATAAAGAAGCCATATCAAGAGTGGATAGGAGAGGTGGAATGCAGAACAGGCTGGCCCCACACACATGTGTGACTGATAAAAATTGGTAGGGATATCTTGGCTACAGTTTTTCCCTGAGGAGAGAAGGGTACCAGTCCCACACCAGGACCCCCAGCCCAGGGTTCTAGTGCCAGGAAGAGAAGTCCCCATAACTTCTGGCTATGAAAACCAGCAGGAATTGTGGATGAGTGAGATAGAGGCTTTTGGAGACCCAGGCATTTCTCTTAATGAGCCTGTGCACAGACTTACTCAGACTTACTTGCTCTGAGTTCTGATGCTGAGAAACTAGAAAGGTGCCAGGGATGTATGGGGAGGGACTGAAGGGTCTAGCATCAGGGTGAGAGCTGGAGGAGCAGTGTTCTCCCAAACAGAAGTGCTGGCAGAGACCATCTTTTCTTGGCTGAGCACTACCACCCACAGAGCCAGCAGACTGATACTACATGAGTCTCCATCAATGGAGCTGACACTCTTTGCCCCATCTGTTGATTCTTTGAGACCCCATCCCACCCTACTTGGGAACCCACCCAAACTGATTCCAGTGGCTTCTCCATATGAACAGCTTATCTTGGTTCATGCTTCAGACTTTCCTAAAATCTCTCAAGCAAGCATAATCTGGCCTTGATATGCTGCGTACCTTTAGCTAAGTGGCCCCAAGCCTGGGACTAGCAGCAGCCATCCTTGGTTCAAGCTTGGCTTCTCTTGGGCACCTCCAAATCCAGTACAAGTAACAGCAATCTGCAGATCACTTTGTAGCTCATGCTATGTGGCTAGGTGGTGCCTGGACTTGGCCTGCATCTCTCAGAAGGTCCTAGAGCCAGCATACCCAGTGGACAACTTCAGCCACATCAATGGACCACTCAACCATCTTCACTAGCAGCACACACAAGTGGAAGACTCAGTGGGCACCAGAGTCTCACTGAAGTAAGTCCTGGTCTGCGGAGTGGGCTTCTGCACAGCTGATTCTCCATGGTTGTCAGAGCCAGTTTTTGCAGACAATCAGCCTGCCATTAAATTCCTCCCATTGGTGTGCCAACAGCAATCAAGACTACAATTGAAGGTGTAAATAGCCCTCACAGGGGGTGCACCTGGAGTGCACAGGTTAAAAAGGAGGTTGTGCTTCTGTACCCTACAGAACACCTACTGTGTAAGACCACTCTACCAAGCCCAAAATATGTAGCGGATCTACCTAATACAAAGAAACAAACACAGGGAGGCTGCCAAAATGAGGAGACAAAGAAACATGTTCCAAATGAAACAACAAAGCAGAAGTCCAGAAAAATAACTAAACAAAATGCAGACAAACAATTTACCAGATGCACAATTCAAAAGACTGGATATAACCCTGGCAAGTGTGGCTCAGTTGGTTAGCATGTCATCCCATCAACCGATGCATTGCAGGTTAAATCCCAAGTTAGGGCACATGCCTATGTTGCAAGATCAATTTCTGGTTGTGATGTGTACAGGAGGGCAATCAATAGATGTTTCTCTCTCACATCAATATCTCTCTCTCTCTTCCTCTCTTTCTAAAACACAATAACAAAATATCCTCAGGTGAGGATTAAAAAAATCAAAAATAAGAAAAATACTGATTATAAATATGTACCATGAACTTAGGGAAAGAATAAATGAACTAAGTGAGAACTTCAACAAAAAGTTAGGAAACATAAAAAAAATGGAACTAGAAAACGTAAAAAAAGAACCAGGAAGTCAACAAGGGAGTAGATGAAGTAGAGGATCAAATCAGAGATCTGGAAGATAAGGAAGCAGAAAACACCCAATCAGAACAGCAAAAAGAAAAAAAGAATTTAAAAAATGAGGATAGTATAAAGAGACTCTGAGACAATGTCAAGCTTACCAACATTAGCATCATGGGGTACTGGAAAAAGAAGAGAGTAAGGGATTGAAAACCTATATGAAAAAATAATGAAGGATAACTTCCCTAATCTGGTTAAGGAAATAGACATACATGTCAAGGAAGCATAGAAAGTCCCAAACAAAATGAACCCAAAGAGGCCCATACCAAGACACATCATAATTAAAATGCCAAAGGTTAAAGACAAACAAAAAATTTTAAAAGAAGAAATTTCTTCTTGCCAGAAGAAATTGGCAAGAAATTTCAAAGTGATGATAAGCAAAAACCTACAACCAATATTACTCTACCCAGCAAAGCTATCGTTTAGAATCAAGACGCAGATGAAAACCTTCCTAGACAAGAAAATGCTGAAATAATTCATTACCAACAAATCATTATTACATAAAATGTTAAAGAGGATTCTTTAAGAAGAAAAAAGAGATAAAAATATGAAAAGTAAAAGAATAATAAATACATATCTACCAGCAACTGAATCTGAAAAACAAAATAAATGAACAAGCAGAACAGAAACAGACCCACAGATATGGAAAACATTTTGATGATTGCCAGATGCAGAGGGATGGGTTAAAAAGGTGAAGGAAATAAGAAGTACAAATTGATAGTTATGAAACAGTCATAGGTTTTAAGGTACAGCATAGAGAGCATAGTTAATAATATTCTAATAACCTTGTATAGTGTCAGATGGATAATAGATTTAGCAGGATAATCAGATAGTAAGTTATAAAATGCAGTTCATAAGTTATAAAATGTCTAATCACTGGGTTGTATACCTTAAACTAATACATCAACAATTTTATATGTCAACTGTAACTGAAAAATAAAAATGTATTTCAAAAAATAGATGTTAACTCCTAAGACTTACAATCTGAGTTATGAACTCAAATCTCCAATTCTCAATGGTTTCTTTTCTTGACACCATGGGGAGGCCCTCCCTACTCCATACCCATGGGAGTCTCAGAAATTAAGAGACATATCTATAATTGAGTTCATTTGGAAAACTCTTAAGTCTTGCAAGAATTAGTGGCTTCCCCAGACGAGGTAGATATTCATCCCGAATCCCACAGAACTCCTGGTGAGGCAAAGCAATGAGCAGTCATTTTCACCTGCATCTTGCTCTCAGGGCTTTAGTCAGCAAACAGGCTCTGAGAAAGCAGGGTTGTGTAAGATTTCTTGGGGAAACTGAACCCCTTTGGCTTTCTGACCCCTGAATAGACTACCTACGTTTCGCTCTGCGATGGGTTGAGATTAGGCTGCAACTTTTGTTGAGAATAAATCTATGCATGGGTTTCTCATCATCAGAAATGTACGGGGAGTACATCAGAGGAAGGCTGATGAAACAAGGATGGAACTATAGGGGCAGCAATCCTAGATTTTGAGCAAATCTATGATATCCGAGCAATGTTTCATACTGGTCAAAGCCGTTTTACAAGTGTTATGTCACTTTATATTTGGAAAACCCTACGGAGTACTCATCACCTCAGGGTTGATGTAAAGATTACAAATATTATAATTATACTTGGGTTCAAATTTATAATCCTTGAATTTATAGAATAATTTTAGCAAACTTAAGTCAACATTCTTAGCTTATTTTTAACTGTTACAAGTACAATTATCTATCCAAAAACTCCCTTAAGGACCAAATGGGTTAAGTCTTCAATGTGAATAATGTAGTACTTAATATAAACCAAGTAGTGTAGATTTATTTTACTTTTATTAAGAGATGGCTTGAGATGTACAGTTTAGCAGATGGTATTATAGTTTATTCCTCTCCAAAAGCAGATGTAAATTTCCTTCACTCCATTTCTCTTTTTTTCTCCATTCTGTAGTCAGACAAGGAACAAAATGCAGAGAGAGTTCAATTTTGTTGGTGACTGATCCCTGGGTAGATCTGAGAGGTTTAATATTATAATCAAGGAAACTGTTAATGTACTACAGTGTATGGAGATAGTGTGGACTGTAATACATTCATAGGGATTACATTTTTTAAATTTATGTTAAAATTATTCATCAGAAAAAGAAAGCAATTTCTTATATTTTTCTTTTCTCTTTTTCTTTATTCATTCATCAGAATAGCAAATGTATGAAAATACATGTCCTCTGACAAGTAAGAATTTGCACTATAATAAAGGAAAAGATATGAAGCAATATAAAATACAATGTGACAAAAGCTAGAAGACAGGTAAGTGAACAGATCACAGAAAAACTAAAGAGGGATGTGATTATAGTTAAAAGTTGCTAGAACATAATGTCAGAGGAACTGATATGTGAATAGAGTCTTCAGTTCTAACCAAGTTACTGAGGATTTTTGTGTGTGAAGTAATATCATGAAGGACAAAAGATATGTCATCTCTTTACTGAATTAAACAAGTGACCAGTTCTCTACGTGAACAAGTACAGGAAAAAGTATTTCAAGAGGTTAGAAAAATTCCTAATATTTTAGAAAACATAGAGGCCCAAATAAATCTATGTAATTTCTTGGTTTATAAATTTTTATGATGAATACAATTGTAACTCTGCATTATTTCTTTTCTTACCTTAAACTATACAGGTAATATGTGAATACTTAGAATACATTGGCACTGGTAAAAAAAAATAGTCAAACGATAATGATACAGCTAAATTATGCTGTCAGCATTCTTTTCCATCCATCCCACATTTTAGACCTCTCCTACGATGAGTGTGTATCCTTTCAGATTGTTTCTGTATTTACAAGTGTGGTTTTATAAATATATATAGAATTATATTCTCTATGTATGTATATATAAAGTTACTATATAATAATATACGTAAGCATATAATACATGAAATCATATAAAATATATATTTATATAACCACATTTTGAAATATATATGCATACACACATGCATATATATTTAATTTTTCAGGTGTTTCAATGTTAATAAACAATCAAATTTATGCTTTATTTTTTATTTAGATGCTTTTCTTTGTTGGTTTATATATAGCTTATTCTAAGTGTTTATGATTAGTCCATAATAAAAATTACCACAGATTTTTAAATTTAATATTACTTTATTAATGGACATGTTGAATGTTTCGATTTCTATTCTATTATAGACACTTTTACAACAAGAATCACTGTATATACTTCCATGTGTATATGTGAGCATTATTCCCTAGGATGGCAAGTAGATTAATAGATTTGCCAAATTTTTTGCTTTTAATAATAATGGTTACCAAACAATCTTTCTCTAAGTGTTGGGTCACTTTTCTCCAATCAGTTGTGCACAAGACTCACTCTTTTACCCAGACTTTACTAATGTTTGTTATCATAATCTTGACATTCTGTTGGTTATAAATATAATGTATGAATTGCATTGCATTCATTTTTAATTTTTAATTTCCTGATTACAAGTAAGGATAAGATTTATTTTATGTAATGGGATATTTGCATTTTTTTCAGTGTGAATGTTTTTATGACATAATTTGCCCACATATTTTCTGTTAGCAAAGTATATTTAAATTGTATAGTGAAATTGTGTAAAAGGAGAGAATGAAAGTTGTGGTTCAGGTGAAATATGAGAATGTCAGTAGCATCTCAGATTTAAATAAAAGGATATATAGGCTTATTTGAGGACAAAAAAAGGAAAGCATAAAAAATATATTAGCTCAATGTATATATACATAAACCTAAGGGTAGAACAATGTAAGACTGACAGGGCTTTTATCTGGTGATGAATGTTAATTCTCCCTCTGAGGTCTGTGTAGATAGTAACTCTCACCTTTTGAGATGAAGTTCACTGAAAGAGAGTTAATTAGGATGAGAAAGGCTTAGACTTGGACAGGTTCCTTTATGGACTTTAAAAACAGGGAGGCTTTGCCCAGGCCAAGTGGCTCAGTTTGTTGGAGTGTTGTCCTACACACCAAAAAGGTTACAGGTTCAATCCCTGGTCAGGGCACCTCCAGGAGGCACACATCCTCATATGATGACTAAAGAAAATGCATAAAAGCAAAGCGAGGGGGGTCAATAATTATTTGTAATCAAATAAATGGTATTTATATTTTCTAATTTTAGATATGGAATAATCCCTATCCTCCTACTTGTATACACAAGTGCAAATAGACTTGTATATCACATCATTAGGGCAATTTATCACTACAGTTAAGACTAAATGGTCTAGGATCAGTGTGAGGCTAAAAATAAGGTACATTATATAACAGTTATTTAAACTCATAGGAGTTACTTAAATTCTCCTCATTTCAAAATGAAGACAAATTTATGAGTTAAAATATGAATCGTTCTCAGGAAAACAACTGACTCACATTAAGCATTTTAAAAATGCTTTATGCTATTTATTACATAAGTTCCCAATAATCTGGTTTCCCTATATTCCCATGTCTCAATTTACATCATGATCCAGAAATGCCATAACATAAACTTTCCAGAGCTCACTGACCCACATTTCCATATGTCAAAAGAGAATATCTATCCTTAGGAAACTTGGAGGCCTAATAGGCAAAAGCAAAACCTTTGGGATGAAACTCCAACAACCAATTTAAGAGACAATACTGTATCACTATTATAATTAATATTGATGCCCAGGCAACTATTTATATTCCAATCTCTACTTCAATGGACAGTGATTTAGAATTATGTGTTCCTGATAACAAAGACTCCATGATCTACAAGTATCTGTAATAGTGGGTCAAGTACAAAGAGTGTCTCAGGAACAGTGTCAATTGTGTTTCCAGAAAGAAAAGGAAAAACAAACTATTAGGGGAGCAGTACGGCTTTTGTGGGGATGGAAATGTCTTCCTTTTTTCTAAGGTATGTGGCTGGTGTATAACTAAATTGACATAACACACATTGCAAAGAAAACACAAACTTAATTTCATACATACAGAGCTTACTTCTATGAGACTCAAAAGAGTAACTAAAGTAGGAAGTTTTTATACCTCTTAGACAAGGGTACAGAAAATAAGGGAGCAAGATAAGAGGGTCTGGACTCGGGGTAGTAAATTAATAAAGAAGTAACAAGTTTGTTTATACAGACTTCTTAGCCTAAATTTCCTATTTCAATGGTGACAATGATGACTTCTACACCCCTGGCCCAGGAAGATACCTTCACATGGATATATCTCCTGCTTTCAGGGAGATAAAGGAGGGTCAGAGTGCACTTTTTACGCTGGCTACTTCTCAAATAACATTAAGTTGAAATAATATGCCAAAGTGGAAGTCTCATTTCTTAGTAAGACTATTAGACTATTATTTCGAATATGAAGGAGAGCAGAATATGCTACCCCAAAGTCTGCCACTTAGGCATATTGATTATATTGGAAGAAGTTTAATCAATAAATCATGGTGTGGGGGTTGGAGTAGGTATCAGTGAGTACAGTAGAAGTATGCAGAACAAAAGAAAAGTTATAAAGGCAAGTGTGGATGAAGTAGACTGCTTATAGAGTACACTTAATGAAAAGCAAGTCATAAAATTGTTTGACTAATTAGATACATGTAGGAAAGTGAAGGAAGCTCAGAATATAGGTTACAATAATATTGAAATGTTTCCCTGTTAAGGTCAGGAGTAAATCCCAGGGCCATTGAAGAGTGATGACAAATGCAATGCGCTGTTTGTTTCCTGACACACTGCCATCGAGCCCACTTTTCTCATCCCCAATGAACCACGCGTCAGTGAGAATGAACCTCTTTCCGGTCATTCTCCAATAATCAACACATTCTCTAAATATTGGTATTTCACTGTCAAATCCACTCCCTGTAAGTTGGTATGTCTCCAAACTCTTATTACTGAAATTATTTTTTTGAAAAGAGCCTATTTTCCACTCAAAATATCCCTTCTGTTCCACTCTATTTTGTCTTACAATTGCACTTTTCCTACTAACTCATCCAAAACCATTTCCTCTCAATGAATAGAAGATTTTGGATTTTCATATATTTAACTCTGAATTTTGGTACCTAGGTATTTTTCCTCATTTAGCATCAATACATAAACCACGTTGCATATTACAACCCTAAAATACTACTTGACACTCAGACGATGAAATAATTTCTCCATGATTTGTGATCCCTGCATTTTGGCTTATTTCTTGACTCATAAGTGGTTTTAAAATATTTAAGTTATGATTTATTTGCTTTAGAGAAAAACCCAGGAAGAGAAAATTTGACGTCTGACTCTGATTATGTCAGCATACAATAAGACCAATTTCCATCCATCAACTTTTATTCTTATTGGCATTCCTGGGTTGGAGGCTGCTCACATGTGGATCTCCATCCCCTTTTGTGCCGTCTACCTACTGGCCTTAGTGGGAAACTGCTCTCTTCTGTTTATCATCAAGACAGACTCCAGCCTCCATGAGCCAATGTACCTCTTCCTCTGCATGCTGGCGGTGGCTGATGTTATTGTGTGTACTACAGCTGTGCCCAAACTTCTCAGCCTCTTCTGGTTCCAGGATGGAGAGATTCGCTTTGAAGCTTGCCTGACTCAGGTATTCCTGGTTCACTCTTGCTCCACCATGGAGTCTGGCTTCTTCCTAGCCATGGCTTTTGACCGTTGTGTAGCCATTTGTAATCCATTAAGACACTCAGCTATTCTGACACATTCTGTAATTGGGGTGATGGGTCTAGCTATTGTCCTCCGGGGAATGGTACTTCTCAGTCCTCACCCTTTCCTGCTACGTTGGCTTCCCTACTGCAGAACCAATATCATTTCCCACACCTACTGTGAGTTCATGGCTCTCATCAAGATTGCCTGTGCTGAGACAAGAATCCGCAGAGCCTACAGCCTCATTGTTGCCTTCCTTACAGGAGGAGTAGACTTCATATTGATTATGTGTTCTTATGTCCTCATATTGCACACTGTCTTCCAACTTCCATCTAAGGATGCCCGACTCAAGACCTTGGGCACCTGTGGCTCCCATATCTGTGTGATCTTAGTGTCCTATACTCCAGCCTTCTTCTCGTTTCTCACCCACAGGTTTGGGCACCGTGTGCCTCCCCATGTCCACATATTTGTGGCCAACATCTATCTTCTGGTTCCACCCATGGTGAACCCCATTATCTATGGGGTAAGGACCAAGAAGATACGGGACAGGTTCCTTAAATTTTTCAGTTTTTCAAAGCCTCTGAACTAAATGATTTTTATCGGTGAGTAATAACTGAACAAACATTATATTGCCTATCTCAGAATGTGTGGTTTCTTCATCAAGATCCTCTTTTAGTAGTCAGAGAGCTAGTGATTTTTTGTAGAAAGTAACTATTCCAGAGATAATTCTATGTTTTAATAATCATTATATTAAGGCAGATATATTACCAAGTAGAATCTTTTTATCAAAACATTAAAACATTGTTTTCTAAAAACAAAACAAAACCAAAAAAAGAAAAACTATGGAGAGTCATCTGAGGCTAAACACAAAGATATTTAAAATCAATAGGATAAAAGGGGAGGGGTTTTCAGGAACCTGTATAAAGGACACATGGACAACATCAAAGGGGGTTAGGATCGAGGGTGGGAAGTAGGGATGGCTGGGGTACGGGGGAGTGGTGGGGAGAAAATGGAGACAACTGTACTTGAACAACAATAAAAATTTAATAAAAAATAAAATCAATAGGATAGATCCCATATCTTCGATTTACTATTTCAGACTTACTACCAGACTTAGAAATTTCCATTTTTTCACCCTAGTCCCTCCTTCTTGACTAAATTACCTACTTTAGCAAGTATATACATCAAGATTTTCTTAGTAAGTCACCTAGTACTAATTTCTCTGTCACCTGTTCATCTAAAGTTTTCTTTATTTCACCCTTATGTTTTTATGCTTTTCTAGCTACACAATTCCATTCACTAGTTATTATATTTTCTTAGGCTTTAGAAGTCATTATTCTGAGTCTTCTGGAGTCATCATTACTTTGAAAAAGTCTATTGTTGACCAAATCACCATACTTTTGTAGGCAATTGTAATTTTTCTCTGTCATTCAATCTTATTGCTTTCTTTAGTGTTCTGTGGTTTCACATGGATAAATCTCCCAGGCATTAAACTAACTGATACAAGTCAGACACAAAAAACTACATAATGTATGCTTCAATCTAAATGAAACTCTAGAGAAAGTAAAACTATAACAGGGGTAGTGTTTAGGCACATATCTTTTAAAGTTTCCTATGTGATTCTTAGATGGAGCTAAAATTCAGGTGCCACAGTGCAAACTGAGGCACAGAGAAGTTAGTTGACACTAGAAAAATATTTTAATCATGTACTTCACTCCCTCTCAGGCTGAAAACATGAAAAGAATCAACATTTATTAAGGATGTACTAGGTCTCAATCTCTTTATTCTAATTTGTATGTATAATCACTAAACCTTTGCAATGTTTTAGAGTTAACTGTCATAAATACCCACATGATAAATAGTTTAACAAGCTCATATTTAATGGGCTAGTGAGTAAAGGTGCTAGGATTTGAAGTCTGTCTGGACCTAAAACGGTAACTTTCCCATGATCTCAGAATGATTCCATACACAGCCAAATCTCACTGAATAGCAATCTCAAGTGTTCGAGTCTCAGGTGTCAGAACTGTTGCTGCTGCTCATTCCATCCTCCATAGCCAGCCTCAGTTTAGATTCATTTAGTCAATGTGTAATTATTGACCAGATTTCATGAGGCCTACAGAGATGCCTAATGTAAGGTTCGTAATCAGTTTCAGAGCCTTAGAGGTGCACACAATAAACATATCCTTTCTTTCCCATGTGATTCATAAAGAAGATCAAGAATAGAAAAAGTATAGCAGATGTTCATGTATTGTAAGGCCCACATTTTTGTATACCCTATCATTCTATGCTAGAGAGAAGCTGATATTTTGCAAGTATAAAATATCACCTTTTTTATTGATGAAGACTATTCTTGAGGACTTAGTTTGGCTTGAGAGCCAGTGTGCACTCTAACTAAACCTCAGAGTTAGGCATATATTCCTAATCAAAATAGGAAGATTTACCACACGGAGGAATATCAGAGAACATGTGACATTTTTAGAAAGCCTCACTAAAAGTGTGTGGAGAGGGTCAGAGGGAGGAAGGCTTAATTAAAATGACTCAGTTTAAAATTATTCATTTTCTTCTTACCAGATTTTAAAATCTATTACAGCTTCTCTCTAGCATATAGTGACAAGGGTACACAAAAAAGTGGGCTTTGCAATACATGAACATTAATAGTAGAGTGGAAACATATTGTTCTAGTAGCTTGCTAAGCTGATTTAGACATAGAAACAATTTTTCAATATAATGACATCTAACACTTATAAGACTTCCATTCTCATAGTCCTTTCTGAGTTCTTTACATATATTAACCTAGTAAATTCTCAAGCAAATCAGGCAAAATTTGTAACAATTATATCTTCCTTTTAAAATCAGAAAACTTAGGAATAGAGAAATCAGTTCACTTTCCCATGGTCATAGAAATGGTTAAAAATGAAGCTAACGTTGAATTTAGGAAGTTTGGCAGCAGATTTACATTCTTTATCACTGCATTATATTTAGTTACATTACACCATATCAATGTGATAAATGCTATGACAGAAATAGAAAATAGATACTTAGCCAAGTAATAGAGTTTGGAAAGTCAGATAACAGTTCCAGGAGATTGGACATCAGAACATCCGGCAGGTAATTAAACAAAGTTCTCTGCAGACCAGGTCAAGCCAGGGGTGTGTGCGTGTGTGTATGTGTGTGCATGTATGTCTGTGTGTGTGTGTTGGGGTGCAGGGCAGGGAGTTGTCCAGCTCTGAGATAGCCAATTCTGCATTCAAACATCTCACTTCTTAAAAATTATCTCATTTTCTGCATCCACCAGTTTGATTAATAATCAAGTCTCAATTTTCTAGAATAATAATTCTCCAAATTTTGAAAGTTTGAAGTCTCTTAAAAATACAGAGGCCCACTCTAACATTATCAGAGTAAAATACTTCTGTGGTACATTTCATAATTAAAATCCCATTTGGTTTTCATCAATCATCTTGGATATTTATGATTCAGTGGCCCATGGCCCGTGATTTGAGAAATAGAGTTGTAGGAAGATGACAATGGACACATAGATGTCCTCCCACTCAGATACATTTAAAATGCCTACCAGGACTTGTAGTTTTCACTTAGAATATAGAAATCTGAAAAAAGTGCCACTCAAAACCTTATGACCAATAAAAACATGCTGGGTCAAAAAATTCACAATTTTCTTGAACCTTAGGATATTTGAAATCACAGAGCAATGAAACTCAAAATCCAAGAAAAGATAGGCAACTACAAAGATGGAACATGATCCCATGCTTAGAGGGGTGTATGCCAGGCTCCATATAAGCCCGTGAAAATGATGTGTGCAAATAACTTTTTAATTATTAAATATTTTTTACTGAACTTTTGGGTGACGTTGGTTAATTAAATCACATAGATTACAAGTATACAATTCTATGGTACATCATCCGTATATTGTATGTATGCCCATTTCCCAAAGTAAGATCTTCCATCATTCCATTTACCCTTTACTACTCCACCCCTTTCCCTGTGGTAACCACCACACTGTTGTCTGTGTCAAGTTTTTGTTTGTTTATCTTGTTTGTTCATGTGTCACTTTCAGTTTTCTTTCCCACATATGACTGAAATCATATGGCTGTTGGCTTTTTCTGTCTTATTTAGGTTAGCATGATATTATCGAGGCCCATCCCTGCTGTCACACATGGGAGTATTTCACCTTTTTTATGTTGAGTGGTATTCCATTGAATGTACATACATACCCCAGCTTCTTTCTCCAATCATCTACACAAAGACATCTCCACATCTTGGCCACCGTGAATAATGCTGCAATGAACATAGGGCTGTGTATAGCTTGCAAATAAATGTTTTCAAAATTTGGAGGTAAATACTCAGAAGACAGCTTGCTGAATCAAATGGTAACTCTATTCTTAATTTGCTGAGGAATTGCCATATCATTTTCCATATTGGCTGTATCAATTTACATCCCCACCCGCAGTGAATGAGGGCTCCTTTTCTCTACAACCTCTCCAGCACTTGTTATTGCTCGTCTTGTCCATAACAGCCATTCTAACCAGTTGGAAGTGGTAGTTCATTGTAGTTTTAATTTGCATTTCTCTAAAGCTAGTGAGGTTGAGCATCCTTTCATATATCTGTTGACCATTTATATGTCTTCTTGTGAGAAGTTCCATCTTTTTTAATTGGATTGTTTGAGTTTTTGTTCTTAAATTGCATGAGTTCTTTATATATTTTGATATTCATCTATTGTCAGAACTATTATATGCAAATATCTTCTCATATTTTTTTTAACTTTTGTACTAGACTGCTTTCTTCCCCATATACAAAAAATTTACTCAAAATGAATCAAAGACCTAAATATAAGGCCAGAAACAATAAATACATACATGAGAACATAAGTACTAAACTTATAGACCTTGGATTTTATGAATTTGACCCCAAAGGCAAAGGAAGTGAAAGCAAAAATAAATGAATGGGATTATATCAAACTAAAAAGTTTCTACATACCAAATTTGTCCAAATTTATAAACAGTTCTCAAAGCTGAGTGTGGACCTAGGTGAAAATACAGAATGGCTGGGAGTCATGTGTTTATGACACAAAGGGAAATTCACACCCACTCAGGTTTTTGTACCTTGGCCTTCACCGAGTACTCATGAGAAAGTCAGAGCAAAAGGATAGGCTTGAGAAGGCCTTCATTATGAAACAGGCCTGGTAGAGAATAGCAGCCACTGAAGGATGGGAACTACACCTCCCTAGTTTTTCTCCCTTGGGAACAAAAGCCTTTAGCCCCTGGAGGGAACAGACAAGTGAAGACCTATTGCTGCTGAGTGAAAGGATAAGAAACAAACTATAGCCTCAGGCTGAGGAAGGTTTATCAGAAGCTTCTTACAGCACTAGGGAAGGGAAAGAATTACTGAGAAGTCTCCACTTTCAGGACACAGAAACATAGCATCTGCCTAAGACTGAGACTGGACTGACACAATTGATAATGTAATGTCCCCAGCTCCCAGTACTAGACTAGCTGGGTTTAAGTAACAAGTAACAGTGTTCAACCCCTGAGGGAGGGTGGAGAATATGGAGAATGGTCTTATCTGTTGCCTAGGAACAAAGCGAAGATGTAAAACTGATACTGGGGTTCTGACTCATCAGCCCACACCCTAAACACAAGGTAAAGCTGGAGGAATGTGAATCCTGTGATGGATTCACTGATGACATTCATAGCAACTGTAGGAAGAAATGGATGGCCTGAATAGTTCTTTTTCTGTTAAAGAAAGTAGTTAACAACCTTCTAAAACAAAAAACTTTAGGCCTAGATGTCTGCACTGGTAAAGTCTACCAACATTTAAACAACACCAAATACTCATTTTTTACAAATTACCCAAAATATATAAAGAGAATTGACATTTTCCAAATCATTCAAGATGTAATTGGGGCCCTGTATAAATCAGAGGTTATTTCATAACTAGAATAAATGAATAGAAATAGATGAGTTCAATGTCACAACAGGGTTATGGGAAAAGCCACTTGTGCCTAAAACTGCAGAGCCTAACTAATTAATTATTTCCAAATCATTGCAAGTTCAGGATGTGATAGTATTTAATAAAAAACCTAAGAATTTATGACATTTTATTGCAATAAAAATAGGATTTTTTTCTAAAGTGCATGCTACAGGATATCAGTGTCATGTAATGGTCTAAGGAACATTTTTGTTATCAGTAGCATCTTAATGTGTCAAGTGAATATTTCTTTATTAAAAGCTCTGAGAAGTCCTGAAATAAAACATGGCTAAATATTTTGTTCTACTGACCAAGATTTACAAGTAGGTTTTTCCTTGAATCCTTTCTATATATTATGTTAACACTGTTACATAGAACTAAAGAACACTGAGTGATATCATATAGACTGAGAGGTCCATCTTAAAACGCCCCCCCCCCACACACACCACACACACACTTGGGCAATATTAGACCTGGAGTATCTCTAAGACTTTCAACATTCCATAAAAGTGAAATTCCTCTATGGTGTAGCAAAAGAAACAGAGACAAAACAGAAAAATAATAATTTAAAAAGTGGATCAGTAAGTCAGACTTTATAAATACTTGTCCATCAAATAAGCAACACAATTTTAAAACAAGAAAGACTACAAATTTATCAAGATTGTCAACACCATGTTAACTGGTTTTTTTTTTTAAGATTTTATTTATTCTTTTTAGAGAGAAGTGAAGGAAGGGAAAAGAGAGAAACATCAATGTGTGGTTGTCTGCTTCAGCCGGTGCCCGAACAGGGACTTGAACCCTGGACCCAGAGGTCACAAGCCGGCGTTGTGGACAACGACACACCAACGTGGTTAGAAAGCGCACTTCAGCCCAAGGTAAGGAGGGCACCAGCTGAAGCAGACACCATCCAGCAGTGTCCGCATCATTATGGATGAATTAAAACATACGTACAGACTACCGAGTCTGGTGGAGGAATAAGGACATGGCTTTTCTCTCAAGAGGGGCCAAAAGCTGTGGCCACTGCCATCACAGGCCTTTATTCTAAAAAATATCTCTCCTTACATTTGAAGATTGTTCTCTCTGACTATCCCAGTAACAACAAAGGAGCCAATGCCCCTCATTGCATCACAGAAGAAGGACATTAGCAAATGAATAGACAGGCAGTTACACTGGGCCTGCGAAGTACTTGCAGGGTGAGGGGCTTCAGCAAAGAGCACACTCTCAAAACAGCCTAAGTATATTGCAAATCATTACCCAGGAGAGAACCTATCTGTGGGCATGGGTCCTGTGCATCTCCGAGTGGGAGCTGGGCCACGCCATGCAGAAGGGTCTGCCACAATAACAGGTTAATTTCAGGGAGTTATGGTGTCCAGTTTTATTTGAAAGTTTATTTATTCTTCATTCCATACCAGTTCCTCTTGAGAAAATCTGTAAATTTTACCACTGCCACAAGTAGCACGTACTGGGTTCATAGCTTCTGCCTGGTCAAGTCACTGGAAATGTGGGTAGAGGACAGGCTAAAAGACTTCAAGTAACTATGAACCTAGAGACAGTTTTTTTGAGCAGCATTAACCGGAATAACGAAGTCCAATTACAGAAAGAATTACTTTCTGTAACCATTCAAAGGAAATAGAGAAGGGCACACACATTGCAATAGATGCAAAATGAAGAAGAAGCAACACGGAACTCATGGGCTCAAATAATGAAATAAAGGCACTTTCTCTGGGTCTCCAACTTGAGGCAGAGTGATTAAACTTCAAGACAAAGTAGAAGAGATTCTTGTTTTAATCCTTTTTATAGCTTAATATTTAATGGGAAGTATATCAAGATAGAAATACAAAGTACACTCATTCTGAGATTAGATGACAGAGAGAGGGAGGGAGGGAGAGAAGGGCTGTATTTTGCAGTGTGCCTCCCTTATTTGTGCTTTTTAAGAACTAAAACATCTCGGTAATATCTGTTGCTCAGTGGCAGGATGTTGGTCAAGAAGAAGCCTTCTTAACAACCTGGCACATTCTTCTTAACACCCTGGTGCCTACATTGGGTTCATCTCTGTAAATAAACCCTCAATAATATGCCATGGTTCACCTCAGACTGTCATCATGTTTACAAAGTCCATTTCTTTCCTTATAACCTATAGCAGAAGCAGAAATTATACTTTATCAACCAACTATATAATCATCTTGTACATAAATTTTATATGTCTTGGACCTTCTAGATATATTTAAAGATACACAATCTCCATTTAAAAGTTGCAAGGTTGTTTTCCCCTTATTAGATTCAGAAATTGGACTACATGGTGCATATCATATAAAGCCCAGGTGTTCTCAGCTACTTTTTGTCATCTCTCTTTCATTTGACTAAACTGCATACCTAAATCAAAAGGAAATTCACCTCTGATGCTTCATTTTTCAATAATAATAATAAAGACACAACTAAACTGTCAAGCAGCAAAGCTCTATCTCCCTTTTTCTACACAGTCCAAGGAAACTGGTTTTATGTTAAGTCTGCAGCTGTTTATGACATTGGAAAATCTGAGTTAACTCAGTTTTCTACCATAAGGGTGCCCTGGGATTTAATCCTCTGAGATTACTCACAAAACTCCTAGACTATAATTTAGAGAAAGAGAAGCCCTAGAAAAAGTGACATGAAAAGAATTTATATAGAGAAAATTACAAATTTAGGGCAAAACTATGCAGATATTATTATTTATATGTGGCATACAGAGAGATACATCTCACCACCCTCTAAGTAGTATTTTGTAGACAGATTCTGTGGGTTGTTGTTTCTATCCAGTAGATAAAATTATATTTAATCCATACTCTAAATTCAAAATGATGAGTGATAGCTCTCTCACTCACTGCCCCACTTCACCAACCATGTTTTCTTGGTCCATTGACTACTTGGCTCCATGGATTCAGATCTGCGAGTCTTTGGTACCACCATCCTCCTTCCATGATTGTTCCTCTCCCTCTTCCTCCTCAACAAAATATTAATCTGTCACAGAGGCTGTAAAGATAAGTGGTAAAATTTTCCAACCCTAGAGTTGGTCTGACTCAGTTCACACATTGGATTTCTCATGTACTCACTGTCTCACCTTGAATGATTTTACTAATCTTCTCTAGGTCTCAGTTTCCTCAACTGGAAAATTAGAGATGACAATTGTCCCAACAGTATAGAATATTTTGAGGAATATTAAGTAGTGAATCTCAAGCACTAAGTACAATACGTGGCACATTTTAAGAGGTTTATTGAAATAGAATTTAGCTCACAACATCACCTTCATAAACCTTGGACCTATATAAACTAGACTGAGAAACCTCTCATGACACTAAGTTTATAATATTTGGTTTGGACGTTTTTATTTATCTTAAACATGTTTTAGTCAAATGTATACATATTTCCCATTCTCACTAGAGCAAAATTATTTTGAGTGGAAGAATTCTATCTCTTTACTACACATTTGATCAGACATCTTAGACAATACTTAAGATACAGAGCATAAGGTTAAGTCATTTTGACTTTGTTTTTCCAGTTATAACACACAAACCTTAAAACTGAGTCTCTGACAATTTAAAATTGTCTGCACATACATATGCACATACAGTTGACCCTTGAACAGTACAGATTTGAACTGTGCATGTCCACTTACATGTAGATTATTTTTAATAAATACAATCAGTCCTTCATCTTCATGGGTTTTGCATTCACAGATCACCAATTGCTGGTAGAAAACAGTATTTTTGATTCCCAATCTCAGGATAAAATACCACCATTTTTCATTTAGTGGGGTCATGGACTCTGGTAAACTTCCCATGTTGCTCAGAGGTTATATACATATTTGAATGTGGCACTTTCTTGGATACTGTGAGACTGCAACTGGTAAATTCAATCAGAGCTAATTTTAGGACATGAACTAAGAAACATTAGACAAGCACCTGCCCCAGTTTCTTCTCTTTGTTTATGAAGAAGCATCTATCCCTGAGTTACTGCTGATTGAAGTCACAGGACCACGGCAAGAGCCAGTCTTCCGATCAAGATGAGTTGGAGAACGTCAACATTAAAATTGAAATAAATTTATTTTTTGGTGGCAAAATAATCAGACCATCTTCTTGGTGACAAAGAGATCACACAAACATTTTTATTTCATTTTAAAGTCAGACAAAATTTCCTTTAATGTTTAAGAAAGATGAAGTCTCTTACTTATAAAGTGTTCTAAAGATACGCACGTTAAAAAAATTATTTTGTATTGATTTCATGTGTATAGCTTAGTAGTTAGACAATCACATACTATATATAGTTTCCCCTTAAATATTTATCAAAACATTATTAACTATGTTATATTCCCTATGCTTTACTTACATCTCCATAACTATTTGTAATCACCAATTTGCACTTCTTAATCCCCTCACCTCTTAAAGCTATCATTCAACCCCCATCCCTCTGACAACCACCAGTTTATTTTTTGTGTCTATGAGTTTGTTTTACTTTTGTTTGTTTGTTAATTTTGTTCTTTAGATTCCACAAATAAGTGAAGTCATATGGTATTTGTCTTTCTCTGACTGACTTATTTTACTGAGTATAATACCCTCTGGCTCCATTGATACTCTTGCAAATGGCAATATTTTACTTTTTTATGTCTCAGCAATATTCCCTTATGCCTGTGTGTGTGAGTATGTATAACCACTTTTTATCCACTCATCTGTTTCTTCAAAGATTTTATTTATTAATTTTTAGAGGGTGGCAAAGGGAGGGAAAAAGAGAGGGAGAGGAACATCAATGTGTGGTTGCCTCTTGCACATCCCCAATTGGGGACCTGGCCCACAATCCAGGCATGTGCCCTGACTGGGAATCAAACCAGCAACCTTTTGGTTCATGAGCCAGCACTCAATCCACTGAGCCACACCAGCCATGACTATTATTCATTTATTGATGGGCACTTGTGTTGCTTCCAAATCTTGGCTACTATAAATAATGCTGCAGTGAACATAGGGGTACATATCCTTTCAAATTAGTGTTTTGGGTTTCTTTGGATAAATCCCCAAAAGTGGAATTGTTGAGCCATAAGGCAGATACATTTGTATGTTTAATGATTTTTATTGTATTTTTTCCATTTCCATTTAGTCCACCCCACACTTATACACCCCACCCCCCACAACACCACACTGTTGTCCATGTCCATGGAAACTTTTTCCTTTCTGCTCAATCCCTCTGTTCCTTAACTGCTCCCCTTTAGCTGTCACCCAGCTCTCTATCTATAAGTCTGTCTCTATTTTGTTTATTAGTTCAGTATTTTCATTAGATTCCACATGAGTAAAATCACATGGTATTTTTCTTTGTCTGACTGGCTTATTTCACTTAGCATAATATTCTCCAGTCCCATCCATACTGTTGCAAAGGGTAAAGCTTTCTTTTGTATGGCCAAATAGTATTCCATTGTGTAAATGTCTCATAGTTGTTTTATCCAGTCATTTACTGATGGACACTTGAGCTGCATTCATATCTTGGTAATGGTAAATAATGCTGCAATAAACATAAGAGTACTTATATTATTTTGAATTAGTGCATTGGATTCCCTCAGATATATTCCCAGAAGTGAGATGGCTAGGTCAAAAGGCAGATCCATTTTTTAATTTTTGAGTTATCTCCATACTGCTTTCCATGGTGGCTGCACCAATCTGCATTCCCACCAACAATACAAAAATGTACCCCTTTCTCCACATCCTCCAGCACTTATTATTTGTTGACTTATTGATGATAGCCATTCTGAAGGTGAAAGATGATATCTCATTGTGATTTTAATTTGCATTTCTCTGATGATTAGTGACATTGGGCATCTTTTCATATGTTTAGTGGCCATCTGCATGTCCTCCTTGGAGAAGTGTCTATTCACGTCCTTTGCCCATTTTTTAAATTGGGTTGTTGTGTTTTTGTTGAGTTTTATAAGTTCTTTATAAATTTTAGATACTAACCCTGTATCAGATATATCAGCAAATATGTCCTCCCATTCTGCATGTCATCTATTTATTTTGTTAATGTTTTCCTTTGCCATGCAAAAATTTTTCATTTTATGTAGTCCCATTTGTTATTTTTTCTTTTGTTCCCCTTGCTTGGGAAGATACATCTGATAAAATATAGCTATGATCTATGTCCAAGATTTTACTGACTATATTTTCTTCTATGACTTTTATGGTTTGGGGTCTAACATTTAAGTCTTTGATCAGTTTTGAATTTATTCTTATATGTGGTGTAAGAAGATGGTCAAGCTTTATTTTTCTGAAAAAGAACAACAAACAAAGCCCAAAGTGAATAGAAGGAAGTAAATAATAAATATCAGAGCAGAAATAAATGAAATAGTCTAAAAAATGATACAAAAGATCAATGAATCCAAGATCTGTCTCTTTGAAAAGATAAACAAGATGGACAAACCTTTAACCAGACTCATCAAGAAAAAAAGAGAGAGAGGTCAAATAAATAAAATTAGAAATGAAAGAGGAAAAATAAAAACTGATACCAAAGAAATACAAAGAATTGTGAGAAAATACAATGAAAAACTAAATGCCAACAAACTGGACAACCTGGATGAAATGGATAAATTCCTAGAAATATACAATCTTCTAAAACTAAATCAGGAAGAAGTAGAGAATTTGATAAACAGATTGTACACAGTGAAATTGGAGCCATAATCAAAAACTCCCAACAAACAAAAGCCCTGGACCAGATGCTTCACAGGTAAATTTTACCAAACATTCTGAGAAGAACTAACACCTCTCCTTCTCAGACTATTTCAAAAATTCAAGAAAAGGGAAGCCTCCCAAGCTCATTTTATGAGGCCAACACTATCCTAATTCCAAAACCAGATAAAGACACTACAAAAAAAAGACAAAATTATAGGCCAATATCCCTGATGAACATAAATTCTAAAATCCTCAACAAAATATTAGCAAACTAAATACAGCAATGTATCAAAAAGATCATACACCATGATTAAGTGGCATTTATTCTGGGAATACAAGGTTGGTACAACACTTGCAAATCTATGAATGTGATTCACCACATAAAAACATGAAGGATAAAATCCACAATAGATGCAGAAAAAGCATTTTATAAAATCCAGCACCCATTTATGATAAAAACCCTCAGCCAAGTGGTAATAGAGGGAACATATCTAAACAGAATAAAGGCCATATTTGACAAATGCACTGACAGCATCTTACTCAATGGGCAAAAACTACAAGCATTCCCCTTAAGATCAGGGACAAGACAGGGATGTTTGCTTTCACCTCTCTTATTAAACATAGTATTGGAAGTCTTAGCCACAGCAATCAGACAAGAAGAAATAAAAGGTATCCAAATTGGAAAGGAAGAAGTAAAACTATCTTCATTTGTTGATGGCATACTATGCATACAGAATCCCAAAGACTATACCAAGAAACTACTAGAATTGATAAGTGAATTCACCAAATTAGCAGGATACAAAATTAATTTCTATTAGTTCTATTTTTATATGCCAATATCAAACTAACAAAAATGAATAAAAAATGAAAATCTCATTTATAATTGCTTCAAAAAATAAGATACCTAGGAATAAATCTAACCAAGGATGAAAATGACCTGTACTTAGAAAATTATAACACACTGAAGGAAGAAATTAAATAAAATACAAGTCAGTGGAAGCAGATACTGTGTTCATGTATAGGAAGAATTAACATTATTAAAATATCCATACTACCCAAAGCAATCTACAGATTCAATGCAATTCCTATCAACATTCCAATAACATATTTCACAGAACTAGAACAAATACTTCAAAAACTTCTATGAAACCACAAAAAAACCCACATAGAAATAGCGATCCTGAGAAAGAAGAACGAAGTTGGAGGAATCATGGTACCTAATATCAAACTATACGACAAGGTCATAGTAATCAAAACAGCATGGTACTGGCATAAAAACAGATATACAACTCAATGGACAGAATAAAGACCCCAGAAATAAACCCACACCTTTACAGTCAATTAATATTTGGCAGAGGAAGTAAGCACATTCAATGAGCTAAAGATAGTTTATTCAATAAATTTGTTAGAGAAATTGGACATTTTCAATTTTTTGATGAACTTGTCCTATGACTTAGTGATTTCACTTCTGGGAGTATATCTAAAGAAATCTGAAACTCTAATTCAAAAGAATAAATACATACCTATGTTCATTGCAGCATTATTTACAACAGTCAAGATTTGGAAGTAGCCCAAGTGCCCATCAGTACATAAATGGATAAAAAATCAGTGATATATTTACACAACAGAATACTACTCAGCCATATAAAAAAGAAGATCTTACCTTTTGTGACAGCATGGATGGACATAGAGAGCATTATGCTAAGTGAAATAAGCCGGTCAGAGAATGACAAATACCATACGATTCCACTTATATGTGGAATCTAATAAACAAAATAAACACAAACAAAATAGCTCCTTTTTTTTCCTCTGATGAGGTGTATCCTTCTACCTTGTCTCCAACTTGTTGATTTGGTCCTCTGTTTATCTAGCCTGCTGTTGATTCTTTCAGCATATTCTTCACTTCAAATATTGTAGCCTTCTTTTTTCACTAGCTCTTTTTATGGCTTTTATATCTTTTTTATGTTGTTGAAGTTCTCACTAATTTCTTTGAGCATAATTATAGTCATTGTTTTAAACTCTGTATCTTGTAGTTTTCTTGCCTCCATTTCATTTCATTTTTCTAAGGGGATTTATTTGTCTTGCTCTTTCATTTGGGGCATGTCTCTTTGTCTCCCCCTTTTTGGCTGCCTTTTTGTATTTTTTTCTGTGTATTAGGTAGATCTACTATGCCTTGGTATGGTGGCATTATGTAGTAGATGTCTCGTGTGGCTCAGAGGCACATTTTCCCCGATTGCCTGAGTCAGGTGTTCCAGGAATGTTCTTTGTGTGGGTTGTGTGTGCCCTTCTGTTGTAGTTGAGTACTGATCTCTTTTGACTAGTCCATGGGTTGTCCCACCAGGAGATCAACACCAAGTGCAATGTATGAGCTGCTGTGCAGAGGCTGGCTCCACAAAGCTGATTTTGACCCAACAGGGTCTGCTGTCTGTCAAAATCTATTTTAGTGTGTGCCACTTGTGGAACTCATTGGGTTGTTCTCTGATGTGGTCTGAACCATTGGTTGAGTTTATTTTGAGGTCTCTTGTAAGGGCATCCATTGCCAGTCAATGTCAGGCATTGTCAGTGATAGGCCCTGGGCTACCTGTTTGGAGTTACAAAGCAGTCCACAGTTTGTGGGTGCCCCTGCTAATCCTAGGAAGGACCCAGTTGTGCACCAAGGTCAATTTCCATTAGCAATCAGCCTGCGGGTAGATGAGCAAAAGGCCAAAGCTTCTCCAAGATCCAGTCTTACCTGTTAGATGCCTATTAGACTCAGTCAAGACTCAGTCACTGAAATAGCTGGAGGGAGTTGCTTATGGAAGATATTCCATGAGTCACCAGGTAAGGATGAGTGGTGTTCACCAAACTGATACAAATGCAAACTCAGCACCAGTGCTGGTTTTGAGGCCACTCAACAGTGTCAGGGTACATCAAAGTCAGCTGCCACCCTGCCTGTACCTATTGACCTTCATTGTGGGGCAGGATCTCAGGGATTCATCAGGCTGAGAACAGCAGTGTTCATCAGACTCAAACAGATCAAGATCTGGCCATGTGAAAGGAAAGCTCTGTATAAGAATGGTGATGCTGGTCTGGTGTGCACAGAAAAAATGGCCCCAACCAAGAACCATACAACTCAGTTTTTCCCAGCATGTGTCCAGACATCCTGGAGTCTTCTGCACCAGAAGACCAAGCTGACCAGAGGCCACTGACAATATTACAGCACAAGCTCACCAAGGCAGGGCCACTGGGAGTCAGGAGGGTGCAGCTATTGAATCACCAAAGGAAGGTCAGTGTGCCACTACTCTGACCCAAAGGTGTGGGATGATTTGAACAAGGACACAATGCAAGTTGCCTGCCCAGTGGAATGGGGATGGGGGTTGTCAGGGCATTGTGTGGGGCTACTCTGCTTTAGTGTGGTTTGGAGTGAGAAGGGGAAATAATCTCCACCCCAAAGCCACACAAAACTCTCTCTGATTTTCCCTGAATTGGTCCTCAAGATCCCTTCAGGAAAGTCCATGCATGCCATAGGCTCAGGCAGCATACTCCTCTGCAGGACATGAGCTCAGCTGGGTGGGGTGTCCAGGGTGCTGGGAGGGTGGGGTTTGTGTATTCACCCAGGTCCATGCAGTTTGAAGGAAGTGCTTTTTGCCCAGGAAAGATGGGATCTGTGAGCATTGAAGGAGAGTGTCTCAGCACAGGGACACTGGGGCGTGTCCCTTCATCTCTTTTCCTGGAGTCACACAGCCCATTTGTCCTCTCAGGATGCAATCCACCCTGCATCACCCTCTCTCTGCCAGAGCACAAGGTGAGTGGCTGCAAAAGAGATTTTATGTGCTGGTCATTTAAGAAGACATCTGGGTTTCTTCCCTGACTGGTGTGGCTCAGTGAATTGAGTGCTGGCCTGCGAATCAAAGGGTCATCAGTTCAATTCCCAGTCAGAGCACATGCCTGGGTTGTGGGCCAGGTCCCCAGTAGGGGGAGCATGAGAGGCAACCACATATTGATGTTTCCCTCCCTCTTTTTCTCCCTCCTTTACCCTCTCTCTAAAAGTAAATGAATAAAATCTTTTTTAAAAAGAATACACCTGGATTTCTAGCAGACTCTTGCCTCTCCCTGGCAGACAGAATCCCCACCAGTTTTCACAGCCAGATGTTATGTGGGTACTTTTTTCTCAGCTCTGGTGCTTAGTCTGGGGAGAGCAGAGTGGGGTTGAAACCCAATATTCTTCAGGGTGACTTCAGAGAATCCCTCTGGATTCTCAGCCGTCGCACACAGATGAGAAGCCAGCACTTTTCACTTCCATACCCCTCTTACCAGTCTTAGTGAAGCTTCTTCTATAAATCCTTGGTTATAAGACTTATGTTCAGCTACTCTTCAGTTGGTTATTTAGGTTGATTGTTCCATAATTTATTTGTAATTCCAGTTTGGGCCTGGGAGGAGGTGAATGCAATTTCTACCTACTCGGTTGCCATATTCTCCCACTAAAGATATATACTTAATCACTTTTATTTCCTGTGAGACTTTTCTACCAAAGGCTTTTATCCTATTGTTTTAATGAGGACCACTTGTATTTAATGTATTATTAAGTATGAATGTTAAGTCTCTTTTTACATATTAACTTCCTTAATCTTCAAAAGAGCAGCCCTATGACATAATTACTATGCTTATTTCAATTATACAGATGGAAAACTTTAAGCTATAGAAAATTTTTAGCAATTTTCCCAAGGCTTTACATCTAGAAAGAAAAAAAGGTGGAATTTCATCCCAAATGTTTGATTTCAAAATCTATGCTATTGATTAATACATTATACTGCTTCCTTTTTCTTTTTTTGGATCTTGAACCTATTTTGTTTTGACAAGCCTGTTAAAGGTCTTAGAGGCCTATTGTAAGGTCTTCATTTACAATCCATGCACATGTAGCTATATACACACCTAGAAATGCCTCTATGTAGAGCAGGCTCTGCTGCTTTGGAAAGCCCACTAAGGAACCCCAGTTTGCCCTGCATTTCAGGAAGCAGGTCTTTCTAACCACATATATGTTGCCATTTGTAGAGACAGCTGGGATGCTGAAGCATTGACATCCATATAATAAGTGAAACCATTACAGTATATAAATTCAAAATGTTTTTATTCCCCCCCAAAAAAAATACCTCTATGCCCTCTGGTAGTCATTCCCTAGTGCCCCATCCCCACAGCCAGTAGTAACCACTAATCTACATTCTCTCACTGTATTTGTCACTACATTTGCTATTCTGTGCATTTCACGCAGATGGAATCATACATGGCCTGCAGTGTCTGCTTTATTCACATGGTGTAATGTTCTCAAGGTCCATTTATTTTATAATATGCATCAGCATTTAACCCCTGTTATGTTCAAATAATATTTTATTTTAGAATGTAATGTATTTTGTTTATGTACTCATCAGTTAATGGGCATTTTGGTTGTTCACACTTTGAGGATGTTATGCATAATGCTGCTATGAACATTCATCTACAAGGGTTTTTGTGGACATAAGTTTTAAATTCTCTTGGGTGCTTACCACAGAGTAGAAATGCTGGATCATATGGTAAGTCTGTGTTTAACATTTTGAAGAACAGTTGAACTGTTTTCCAAGTGGTTAACCATTTTGTGTACAATTTTGTCAAAATCCTTTTCTGCATCTATGGAGATGATCATATGCTTTGATCATTGATTTTATTGATGTAGTGTAGAAAAGTGGTGGAAGCAGTCATTTCTGTCGTCTTTTCTATTGAGTATAATTGGCTGTAGGTTTCTCATATATGGCCTTTGTTATGTTGAGGTATGATTCCTGTATTCCCACTTTGCTGAGAGTTTTTATCGTTAATACATGCTGGATTTTATCAAATGCCATTTCTGCATCTATTGATATGATCATGTGATTTTTGCCATTCATTTTGTTTAAGTGATGTACCACATTTATTGATTTGCAAATATTGTATCAACCTTACAATCCTGGGATAAATCCCACTTGATCATGGTGTACAATCTTTTTAATGTATTGCTAGATCCAGTTTGCTAATAATTATTCAGGATTTTAGCCTCTATGTTCATCAGGAATATTGACCTATAATTTTCTTTCTTTGTTGTGTCTTTATCTGGTTTAAGATTTAGGAGAATACTGGCCTCATAAAAAGAGCTTAGAAGTCTTCCCTCCTCTTGAAATTTTTGAAATAGTTTGAGAAGAATAGGTGTTAGTTCTTCTTTGGATGATTGGTAAAATTCTCCAGTGAAGCCATCTGGTGCAAGACTTTTGTGTGCTGGGAGAATACAGCTCAATACCAAGGAGACAAAAAATCCAATTAAAAAATGGCCAAAGGACCTGAACAGATATTTCTCCAAAGAGGACATACAGCTGGTCGATAGATATATGAAAAATGCCAAATGTCACTAGCCATCAGAGAGATGCAAATTAAAACCACAATGAGATATTACCTAACACCTGTCAGAATGGCTACCATTGATAAATCAACAAATGACAAGTGCTAGAGAGGATGCGGAGAAAGGGGAACCCTAGTGCTCTGTTGGTGGGAAGATATTCTTGTGCAGCCACTGTGGAAAACAATGTGGAGTGTCCTCAAAAAATTAAAAGCAAAACTCCCTTTTGACCCAGTGATTTCACTTCTGGGAATATTTCCTAAAAATCCCAAAATACCAATACAAAAAAGGTACATGCACCACTGTGTTCATAGCAGCATTCTTTATAATAGCCAAGGTCTGGTAACAGCCTCAGTGCCCATCAGTAGATGAGTGGATAAAAATGTTATATTTACACAATGGAATACTATGCAGCAATAAAAGAAGAAACTCTTACTTTTGGGACAGCATGGACATGGAGAATATTATGCTAAGTGTAATAAGCCAGTCAGTAAAAGACAAATACCATATGATTTCACTTATAGGTGTAATCTAATGAACAAAATAAACTGACAGAATAGAAACAGAAACATAGATACATGGAACAGACTGATAGCTGCTGGATGGGAGTTGGGGACCGGATGAAAGAAGGTGAAGGGATCAACCAAAGAGCAGTTATAGAAAATACATGGCCCATGGACATGGAGAATGATGTGGGGATTGCCTGAGAGAGAGGAGAGGGTGGGGCTGGGTGGAGGTGGGAAAGGGCAGGAAAAGCAGAGCAACGCTAATACCATTTTTCAAATGTAGTATAGTTCTTCAATTTTACCATCTTGAATCAATGTTGAAATATTGAAATAAATCCCACTTAATTATGATATATACTCCTCATTATGTGTTGTTACACTAAGTTTGCTGACATTGTGTTGGTATTATGTATCTGTATTTATGAGGCATATTGCCCTGTAGTTTTCTTTCCTGCAATATGTTGGTCTGGGTTAGATAGTGGGGTAATAATGGCCTCATAGGATGAATTGGGAAGTATTTTCTACTTATATGATTTTAAAGAGGTTATACAATATTGTAGATATTAATTTATCTTCAAACATATAATAGAGTTAACCAATGAAGATGTGTGGACCTGAAATTTTCATTGTGGAAAATATTTAATTACAATTTCAATTTCTTTGCATTTTAAATGTTTATTTAGATTTTATTTTCTTCCTTGAGTTATCTATAAAGACATACCTATAAAAATATAAATATAAAAATATGTATAAAGACATTTTAAGATAAACAAAAACTGACAGATTTCATTGTCAACTGACTTGTACAACAAGAAATGCTGAAGGATGACTACCAGCTAATGAAAAATAACACAAGGTCTAAATGAAAAAATGAAGATCTCTGGAAAAGTTGAACAATTATAGTATCTATTTCAAACAGAGAACAAGCTTTGTGCACAAAATTGTTATTATACTCTTTTGACTGCACAAAACAAAATGAATACTTAAATAGACAAAAGAACATATTCACACAAAGATATTATGATTTCATTAAAATAAAATAAAAGTATATTAGGAATCTACATGTAATGTACACAATTTTATTTATAAATGTACAAAAATATGTAAAATAATATATGATGTTATTCCAACAAAAAAGTCAGTCATACAGAACATGTTTTCAAATAGCATCACAATGTCAAAATGTTTTGGGGTCATTATGATATAGAAAACATTCCTTCTCATTCGAATTTATGAAGATTAAAATGTTTAAATAATAACCACACAACAGTTTAACAGTGCAAACTATCATAAATGAATACTTACTTAGAACATCACTTCACTCAGACCTGTTGTCAAATAGATTATGCTTAGGAATTTGGTTTCCTGTGCATTTAAAAAACAAGTAACAGCCCTGGCTGGTGTGGCTCAGTGGATTGTGTGCAGGCCTATAAACCAAAGGGTTGCCGGTTCAATTTCCAGTCAGGGCACATGTCTGGGCTGCAGGCCAGGTCCCCAGTTGGGGGTGTGTGAAAGGCAACTACACAATGCTATTTCTCTCCCCTTCTTTCTCCTTCCTTTCCCCTCTCTCTATAAATAAATAAAATATTTTTTAAAAATAAGAATAAAATAACTAAGTCTTCATTGCCAAGATGGCTGTCTAGACAACTATAGTCACCCTCCAAAAATATGTATTAAATAATTAATTCACATATATAAAACTTCAACATCTATAGGAATAATTATTAAAGGACAAGAATAAGCAGCCTATAACTATAAACACAAGGTGTAGTTATATTTCAAAGACAGGGAGGGATATGAATGTTTTTCAGTGTTTTATAGATTTTAAGCCAGGGCAAGAAGGAGCAAAGGGCAAATTCCTAATGAATTGAGTGGGGTTGCAAAGCAGTGTCTCCACTACACAAAACCTGTACCCCAGCTGAGTTTTGTGGTAGATATCACAGTGTGTTGGCTATATCCCTCTCTCAGATCTAAAGTTCTCATTCTTCAAACTACTAGGAATGACTGAGAGCCCCTAGGTGAGTCTCTCTTTGATTATTCTCTTGCCTAGTGAGACCTTGCTAGCCCAAGATCAAATCCCTCTCCCAGGGGAGCCCCCAGTATAACATATTGAAGAGGCAGTATAAAAGCTTAGTCAATTTACCCCAATTCAGGACAACTGTGATGGGCCACTCTGACTCCAGAGATTTCTGTTATAAACATCTGGCTAACACTTGTTGCTACTTCATCACAAATTATTTTCTCCATTTTTTTCATCCACTTCACCCACACAATGATCTTGAAAGCAAAGCTGTGTTAGTTTTCTAATGCTGCTGTTAATAAATTACCAAAAATTCCGTTTCTTACATTAACACAAATTTATTGTCTTACAGTTCTGTTTGTTAGAAAGCTGCTGCATTTCTTGCTGAGCTAAAATTAAGGTGTTAAAATGCAAGGTCTTGCATTCCTTTCTAGAGACACTAGGGGAGAAAGTTTTCTGTTGCTGTTTCGAGCTTCTGGAGGTGGCCTGCACGCCTTAACTCATGGTTTTCTACTCCATTTTCAAGCCAACAAGGAAGAGTTCAGCCCTTTCCATAGGGTGTTACTCTGGTTTTGCTTTTGTCATCACATCTCCTTCTCTGACTCTAATTCCTCTTCTTCCGTTGTATACTCTTAAAGACACACGTAATTACACTGGACCCACCTGGATAGCCCAAAATACTCCCTCAACCTGAAAGTCAGCTGATGAACAACCTTTATTCCATCTGCAACGTTAATTCCTCTTTGCCATAAAACGTAACACATTTAGATTCTGGAGATTAGTATATGGACATCTTAAGGGGGGATTATTCTGTTTACCACATCAGAGTGAGATGCTTACATGCAAATCCCCATCACAATGTACTTTCTAAGGAAACCAACCTGCAAAGCCTGCTTAACCACCATCTTTGAAGAACCTAACAAGAAACCACAATGGCAAAGAAAAACTCACAATAAATAATTCCCAAATGTTCAAACATTATCTACAACATTAAAAAAAGAGCAAATAATATAGTAAGAGATTGTGTGAAATAGTATTAAAATTAAACCAGTTTATATCCCACCATGGTTGGAGGCTAAATATTCTAATGTACATTGTCTAGGGGAAGGTTTTGTCCTTGTCACCCTGATCTGTTTTTTATTTACTGCCTCCTCAAAACTTCTCTTCCTATCCCTTTGCCTTGTTGAGAAAGGAGGTGGTGTCAGAGTCAAGGTTAAAGTTTACTTTACCTGAAAGGAGAGAAGAAAGAAGGACCCACCACCATTTCACCTCGTTTTCATCCTCTCTGTCCTATTAACTCCTATTGCTACCATCTTCATCTTCTCCAACACCACAGTGTCTTTTCTTGTATCCTTTACATTTTCCATCTCCATCTCCTCTCATCTAAGTGTTTTATCATGCTCAATGTGGGTGTTATTGGTTAAACTACACAATAGAAGTTATGTGAACATGCTAAAAACAATAAAGCAATTCAGGTTCAAAATGCATGTAGTTAGCAGCCTTAAAGACGTAGGAGAGGGAGAGAGATAGGGAGAAGGAAGAGAAATTGAATTACAATTATAAAAACATACAGGCTTTTATGAAAAAGACCGAGCATAGAAATTTGTGTTAAATAATTATATTTAGGAAGTGAAGAATAAAATGAAAAATGCCAAAAATAAAAATTGTGACTTTTCAGAATAGGTGGATGGAGTCTCAAGAACACAGTGAAATAGATAAAGTGAAGGAAGGAAAGAGAGATAAGGAGTTTCAACTTTAAAGTATTTACTAAAAAATATGGGAAGAAAGTTGGGAAAGAAGTATTTTTAATAATTAAGTTTGAAAACTCCTAGAAGTAATAGACACATAGTCTCAGAATGTAAAAGCCAACTAAACACCAAATACGGTTTTTTTTAAACTATAAATCTAGACTCAATCTAATGAAATTTTGAAACATCAAAACCTAGGTTATTTCCAAAGAACACAAGGAAAAATACTTTTAAAACAGTAAGAAATTTTTGTTTTTCATGGTTTATTAACATTCTAGTTGCCAAGAAAAAGTTCCAAGAATCTATAAATTTTTATTATTTAAATGTGAGGTCAAAAAAGACATATTTAGATAAAATATGTCATTAATTATTATAGGAACAGGTGGATTTGTGGCAAGTGGCATGAGCTGGCTGGGGGATCATAAATACATTCTCCTTTAAGATTGTGGATTCCAGAGCAAGAAGATATTCAAAAAGATTTGTTACAGAAACAAATTTTTAAATGAAAATGGTCACTTAAAAACATTTTTTTTAACCTGGAAACAGAACTTCAGACAATTCCAACATGAATGATATACAAGAAAAATAGAAAATTACAAAAGAAGACTAAATTTGTGTTTGTTTGTTTAGAGTAGGACAGTTATAAATTAGTTGAATTAAAACACTAATGTTTAATGTTAGGAAACAAAGTTAAATTAGGAAAGCACAAAAGTTGGAAAAAAGGAAAGTATTGAAAGATACAAAATTTAAAAAAATAAAAGATCAAAACCAAAGATTGAGAAAGCAGAAATCTGTTCTAATTGGTTATAATCCTCTTACCTAATAATTCTATCTCAAAATATACAACCTGGTAAGTTATCTATTAAAATGTTTTAAAATAAATAAATGAAAGGATCAGCAGCATATTTTATAATTAAATAATAATTATATAATATCTATTAATAGATGAATGCATAAATAAAATCAATGTTACAAAATAAAACACAAAATATTTTAATCTGTACAAATTAATAATATCTAATTAAAATTCTGTGGATGTTGTAAAGCTAAAACAATTTGTATTGTTGTGTTACAAACACACATGCTGGGCTTTGCCTCTAGAAAAATAGTACAGAAAATGTATTGGGATTATGTTGAAGATGACTTCAAATTTATTCTGTATAGATTTCATCAAGCATCATCTTTAAGAGAAATGTGATATTAAAAGTTATTATTTTGTGAAGTATAAGAACCAAGATATTTGCTATTTTTTACTTTAGTTTCTTTTATAAGATGTCTGAAAAAGACAAAATAATATCATATTTCTAAATGTAAGCCAATATAAGTTTGGTGATTCAAAAGGTCTTTAAAATTGAATTATTAAATTAATTGAAATCCCTCTGTCTCATGTAAAAGAATTGTTTTTTATAGTTTGTACATTAAAGTTAGCTGGGAACCTAGTGATAAATCATGAGAGGCCTTGGATTTGGGAATAGAGTATTTTAGAGACAAATGTAGATTGAGAATAAAACTGAGTGAAAGAACAGGCAAAAGTGACAATGCATCCCATAGATAGATAGATAGAAATACTGTATGTAATTCAATTACAAGACTGCTTTACACTAATGCTATGGGCCTGCATGCAGAGAGGTAGTCAGCAATGGTACTGTTGGTATTACTGAGAAATAGTTTTGCATATATGTTCGTTATGGCTGTCATTCCATTGAGTCTTATGTATTTGGCAGACAATTTTAATTCAAGCTACAGCTTTGGCAATGATTTTTTGTTTGAACCTATGAACCTGACTTTTTTCTAAAAGCACAACAGAATGAAAGTTCCACAGGCTAGTGTTAATTTGGTTCATTGATTTATCCCTAGCAATTAAAATGATTCAAGACACACAATAAATACAAAATAAATGTAACTTAAGTGAATGGATGAATAAAACAATTAATTAATTAATTAATTAATTAATCAAGGGAGACACAGGGTCAAGTTTTCACTGCTTCATTTCTCTAATTATAAAACACAAAAGACCCAGATAGGTTCTTGCCACAGAAAAGAAGCACCCTTTTGTAATCAAGGATTCTACATGAAGATATGTGGACAGAAGCCATACAACTTCTTTCCAAGATAGTCCATTAGCCTTTGAACTTGAAATGCAATGAAGCTTCCACAAGTCTTAGAATCCATTAGTGAAAGCTAAGTAAAATGAACTCCTATCACAACCTGGCAGCAGTAGGTTAGGACCAGGAGATGTTCATTAAGACAAGAATACACAAGACTTCCTTGCAAAATTATTAGTAAAAGAATGAAATAGGAGTCTTATTTTTTAGTAAAGACATGGAGCACTCGCTCTCGAATCTGTTTGGTCCTCACACCATAAATGATGGGGTTGAGTGAGGGTGGGATAACCAAATAGAGGTTGGCAATGAGAATATGAACATAGTGGGGTACGTTATGTCCAAATCGATGAGTGAGGAAAGAGAAGACTGAGGGAATATAGAAAACACATATGACCCCAACATGAGAGCCACATGTGCTGAGTGATTTTAGCCGTGCATCCTGCGATGGGAGGCGGAATACAGCACGGAGAATGTAAATGTAGGAAATACCAATGAGGACCAGGTTCAGAACAAACAATGACACAACAAAGAGCCCATAGATAGCATTGGTACGGATGTTTCCACAGGACAACTTTGCAATGCCCATGTGTTCACAGTAGGAATGAGCTATTATCCGAGCCTGACAAAAGGGTAGGCGGTAGATGAGATAGATCATGGGAAATGTTAGTAGGACTGGACGAATTACAATGCACAAGCTGATGCCCACCAGCACCCGGGATGTTAAGATGGTCGTGTAGTGGAGTGGAGCACAGATAGCTACATAACGGTCAAAAGCCATGGCCAGTAAGACCTCAGCTTCCATGCCAGTGAGGGTATGGATCAGAAACATCTGGGCCACACAAGCTCCAAAGTAAATCTCGTGTGCATCAAACCACAAGATACCCAGCATCCGGGGCACAGAGGTGGTGGAAAGGGCCAAATCAATTGTTGAAAGGATGGCCAAAAAGTAGAACATGGGCTCCCGGAGGGTCTGCTCTGCCTTGATGACTAGCAGAATTGTGACATTGCCCAGGAGAGCCACAAGGTAAACAGAGCAGAAAGGCAGTGAGATCCACCCATGGACCTTTTCCAAACCTGGGATTCCAATGAGGAAAAACGTGGCTGGGTGGAAAAGGCTCCTGTTGAGGTTTTCCATTTTGTCACTCATCAAAGGCAAAGGAAGTTAAGCTGCTCCTCCTGTGGGGAAAAAAACAAAAAAGAGAAAGAAGGAGAAGTTATCAGGAGAAGAGATCAGAATAAGAAGGAGCACATCAATTGCTAGCTTAATGTTTCAGATAGTTGACGGCATGTTTACTGTATGACTAGGCCAGTTACTCAAGAGTATATATTGAATCAGACCCAGGCCAGGCTCAGGTCATATTCAGAGTGCATTCTTCCTACTGACTGAGTTCTAATTCCAAATATGGCAGCTTGCAGCAAACTCAACACAGAGCTCTAATAATTAGCACTCACCATTCACTTTGAAAGAGAACAAGGTACGAATCCACTCTGGGAAATCCACTGTCTTGAACAACACTGAAAATATCAAGACTGTGCCCACTGCCAAGTTAACACACTACAGAGGCAGTCAACAATGCCTTTAAGTAATCCATAATAAAAAATAAATCACAGATCCAAGTGTATAGGTACTCACACAATGAAAACCTGAATTCTTCTGACTCATTATTCACCATAGAGATACATACGTAAAAACTCTGACCCACACCCAGTAGCATCTCGCAGACACCAAATCAGATTATGAGACACAGTCACAAGTTCTCAGACCAGTGCTGGCTCCTTGAGATGCCTGGCCAGGAGCAGAAACAGTTGATTGGTCATGATTTACACACTGTACAGGGGATCAGTTGGAAAAAGGAAAAGGAGAGTTATCTAATGCCATCTGCCCACTTTTGCTCAGTATCCACACTGTATTGGGTGCTCTGAGAGCACCTATTAATTTCACCTGTGTTAACTTTACCACCGCTATGGAGCACACACTTGCTCGGTTACTCCTCCTCCCAACAGTTCAAGACACCAGAAATCTAGGTAGAAAACCCTGAAAGTTTCATATGATTTTGATTCTAACAAAGGTATTTTCGTAGCTCTCTGGAACAGCAGTGTCTCAATAGAGAACCTATTCTGTAATTATCTACAGGACAAGGAGAAAGACACTCAAATGATGCCTTCCTTAGAGATGCTGCAGAATGAACCAAGCCACTCAGAATGAAGGAAAGAAACTTACCCTTGGGTGTGTGCTATGACAGTTGTTATTAAATCAGAGAAGTCCTTGCTTTTGTCCTCAGTATAGTTTTACTTATCATTTTAATTATCTTTTTAATATAGAAAACATACTGAGGTAAAAAAATAAAATAAACTATCTTTTATGAGCTAAATCCAACAGAGAGAGAGAGCAATTGCTGCCAGGAACACTGACACTTATTTGTATTCCATAAAAACAGACAAGCTGGCCAATTAAAGAAAACAATGCCTAGCAGAAAGATAATGGCCAAAGCCAAGGCTATTGCACCCCAGATGCTTATTTTGGAACAACATTAGGAGCCCACTGTCAACAGTAGGTCCTTTCTGGCCTCATTTCTTCCTATTGCCATGAATTGATTTCATCCAATGTAATTGATAGAGTGATATTAAATGCCTTGGATATTTCTGGGAGGTTTTAAAGATTATCTCACCGTCTTTAAAAAACTCACATATGTATCTATATATCTATCTATATCTATATCTATATCTATATCATCTATATCTATATCTATAATGTTTTTTCCTGCCTGCTTATCTCCCTGGTCCAGTTCTCAGCCTGCTCTGCCCATGTATCTCTCAATTTCCTCCCACACTTAGTCACCACAAATCAGCAGCTGATTTAACTTTCTTCCACAGCAATTGACACTTACACAAAACACTAAGTAGCACAGCATGTACTCCTCTTTCTGAGCAAGTGGAGGGCATGTTTATATGAGGCTTCTAGCACCCAAGGGACTTTTCTAAGAATACATCCCATTTAGTCCCAATTTTACACAGAGCTGGAGGACTGAGTTTGCAGATACTGCTCACAAATTTCTAGATTCTGTTCCAGAAAAAAGAAAAGCCCAAGGCATATAGAAGCAAACTAAAGTAGGTAAATAAAAGTAAAAAATGGGGATAAAACACAGTGATTGTCATTTATACTTAACACCTGTGAAAATAGATACATTAAGCTCCATGTTAGTAAATATGCAGCCCAAGTCTATAGGCAACTGACCTTTTATGTAGAAAAAAACTAGACAATTTAATTTCAAATATCTTAAGTAGTATGACAGGCCTTTTTTATAGTTTCAAATATTACTATTTCTCTTTATTGCTTTGAGTTTATCTGATTAGCATGAAGGACACAGATCAATGATGTTTTTCACACTTTCTCTATTCATGAAATTCCTAACACCACTACCACAATTTTGCATGTACAAATTTCAAAAGTCCTATTGACACAAGTGTAAATGTCAATCCAACATTCAGAGTCCTGGTGTCCATTCCTGGCTCTGCTACATACTAGCTAAGTGACTTAGGTTGACATACATATCGTTTCTATTCCTCAATTTCCTTCACTGTAAAATGGAAATCAAACTAGTGTCTCCGTCACTGAGTAGATTATAGATATCCATTACATGTTTTTGAGGCATATAGAATAGTGTCCTATATATACTAAGTGATCAATTTGATTATTATTATTGTTCATTATTATTACTATTAGTTTTGGTTTATAAGAACAATTCCATAGATATTATTTATGAAAAAAGGTGGAAGAATCACTTATATTCTACCAACTCAACAGTCATTTTTCTTATGAAATTTCTAACAGTATCAAATTTCACTTCTCTAATTTGAGTCAATCATGTGTATATCTTGTGGATCTTACTAAAATGTGATTTTTAGATTGAAATAATTAGATTCTTTTATTGCACAGTATCAATCTCTTTATTAAGTTCTGGGAACTTCCCTAAGACAGTATCTGGCTTAAGAAAGAAGGCACTGAATACAATGTAAGAGAAGTACTGTATTTTGCTGTGTATAAAGTGTACTTTTTTGCCCGATTTTTAAGGGAACAATAATGGTGTGCATTATACATTGGTAGTACTACTTCCATATCTATATAAATGTTTTAAATTATTTTATTTATGCTCATGCATTAAAAGTGTAACTCTAGAAAGCAAGTAGAAAGGTTGTAGATGAAATTGACCCTGTTGTCAGAACAGGCCAGCTTCATGACATCCTGGTAAAGGCAATAGGAGTGAGAAAGAAGGCTTTTCTTACAGAATATCAGCCTGTTTAGAATACAGGGAGACAAGACCAATAAGATTCTTTCTTATAGCAAATACAAGGCCACTTTTAATAACTCTGTCACTGGTCAGGATAGAGGTATAATTCAGAGTCTTTTAGATGCTATAAAGTGATCCACGGACATGATTAAGAAGAAATAGCTGGGAATCTGTGAATGAAAAACTCTTGTGCAAAGCAGATATCAGAGGAAATTCCAGTGGCATTGAACAAGAAGATTCTCTGCATGGTTGGAAGGGAGGAGAAGGACAGTCCGAGGTCAGAAAAGGCCAACATGGACAGAAAATAGCACATAGGCTCATGCAGAGAGGTCTCCATTTTTATGAAAAAAAAAAAAAGGATGCTGCAATTCCCCCGGATGGCTACGAGGTATGTGAGGCCAATGGGGATGGAGACCCAAATGTGAACATGCGCCATCCCTGGGATCCCAATGAGGAAGAAGGTAGAGATTTGCACGTCACAGGTGTCCAAGACTGACACTGCAGGAGTGTGATGGAATCAGGATGTGGGTCTCAGAAGAGCCTTCTGCAATGGCTTAAATAGATGGGCTCAAATTGGTACGTTTTCTTCATTTTGTTAAGCTTTCCTGGCTGTAGCATGTAGAAGGGAGGAGTGAATCCTCAGTCACTGTTTCCCATAGCACATTACCTTACATTAGAAAACTCTCAATTCGGAAATTGTATAGGAAGAAAATAGAAACATCACTTACTACAATTAGACCTGTCATTATTAAATTATCTTAACACCAACTCCATTGTTTTCAAGAAATGTTGATATGACAACTGAATATCCATGTCTCCTCAGGGTCAGATCATTGACTGGACAAAGGGGAGATGATGAGAGAAAGGATTAGAAATAAAAACACATTCTCCTCCCTAGTGGTGAAGGTGCTCTCTACATCAACCTGGGAAAGAAGGGAAATCTTGCTGTATTCTATATTGAATGAGGTGAAAAAAATTAAGCGCCATGTATAACATAAGCAGAAAAAGGCAGTAGAATTAAAGTCACTGTGCAGAAAGGCTGGATGCTAAGTTAGCTGAGGGAAAAATCTTACTTTTAATAGTTTAGTTAGTCTATAAATTGAATATAACGTTATATGTGGTAAATATTTTTATAAGCACTTCTAAAAATAGAGATTGCAAGGCCTCTCAGCATTACATCTCTTATTGCAGACAGAGAAATTTAATTTTTAACTAACGATTGAAGTGGTTAGTTAGATGTTGTAATTTTTCCATTGCTTTTTTTTCATTAAATTGACCTTAAGACTTCCTTTTACCTAAAAATTACCTGAAAGACCAGTGTACCTGCCTCATTTTCATCACTAGAAATGAACAAACTATGTATGAAATATTACAAATTGACAAGAGACAACACGGTAAACTTGCTTTTTTCCCTCATGATTCTTGCTCATTCTAGGATCTTGTTACAGAAGAACATTTGGATGATAGCAGGATGTAGTTAGAAACTTTTAAGTGTTTAAATCTAAGCATTTATCAGTCATTTAGAGAAAAAGATGAGAAGATTAGAGAAGAACCACATGAATATTTTATATTTGTTTAACTACATTTACTATTTTGGGTAATGAACATACTGCTTTCTCTCTTTATTCAAACTGAGCAAAAATTTGGAAATTAAATTTGATAGAAATTTAGAATTGTAGAATACTTCTTCTGATGTTGTAAAGGCATAATAGTATTACATTAAATCAAGAGAAAGTTTGCTTTCTACAAAACAAATCATTAAATACCTTGAGAAAATAATAATTTTTTTCTATGTCATGAACAGAAAATGAAGAAAATATTGGACTAATCACTTATTATACTAATCTTAATTTAATCCTGGCCAAAGAGGAAAGTTAACCACCATCCTTTCTTTTTATGGCCAGGACATGTCTTTATATTTCACTCAATATGTTTTCATTTCCAGAATACAATTGTTGTTTTAAATCTTTTGTTTTTGCAAATGCTATAAATGCTGCATGAGATGTGTTCTTTTGTCCTTGTCTGTCTTTGTTCTAACATGAAATTAGGTACCGTATTTTTTTAAGAACTTTTTTGCTGCTCTCCACAGTGTCCTACAGCAAGATGGCAAATGCTTTGGTCTGTGCCCTCCCGTAACTTGCCATGTTTGTCTCATTAATTATGGCTCATTTGTTTGACATCTCTTCCTCCAAATCCACTAATCTCTGTGAAGGCAGGGTGTATTTTGTATTTATTTCATTGTCACTTGATTTTCATGGTACTTTTGGTTATCATTAAATATTTGTTGCACAAATATAAACTATCTTTGTGACACAGAGGCTAAAAAATGCAGAAGAGAAATAAGATAAATAAGAGTAATCACTGGCATGCTCTCACATTTACATTCATGAGAGAATAATTACTCCCAGACAGTCACTGTAGTTTACAGATAGAAAAACATGAGGAGTAAATTAAGATACGTGCATTTTACCATAACCAATGCCTGGCTGTTGTTTTAGTCTGACACAAAATAATTATATGAAAGAAAATTCTTCATAGTAGTTAAACAAAGCCCATTAATATCCCCAATTGTTAAAGAATAAATTAAAATAAATATGAGGTTAAAATGTGTGTTTTGCATTCACAATACATTACCACTAGACAAGTGATATTCTTCCATGAAGTGGCATCTAGCAAAGTCACATTATGCTGCCTCGTTCTCTTTCCTGCACTCTTTCCCTCACATATGTTGCAAGAGTCCTGTAGATAACTTTTCTACATGATCAGTGAAGAGTTTTACTGTTGTTGTCACTCTTTCCCAAACATGCTTATGCTCTCACAATCCCTTTCTCCGTTTCTCTTTTTCCTGAACATAACTTTTTGTCTGCATATTTCTCCCTCTCTCATATACTTTTTCTTCTTTGAAAATTCACAGTTGATAAACTGCAATATAATCATGCTGTGTTCCTGAGCTGCTACTTCTGTATTCATATGACCCTATTCTTATGCTTCTGAGTTGCTTTCCCTGGATTGAATTCCTTGCTCTATTTGATGTATCTCTCTAGACTGCCTGTAAGCAGTTCAATAACAATCATATCCATAGCAATAAGGGTTTGAAATAGGAGGGCTAAAGGGAATTATAGGGTTCCTAGTGGAGAGTACAAGACAATTTCTAAATGCAATTAACAAGGAGGAATAAACTTAAAACCTTATAAAATTAATGAATAGTTACAACATTCCTTTTTGGAAGGCACTCGCCATTCATATCAAAGAGGCCCTATGTATGCATAGTTGTTACAAAATGCCTTTGTGCCAGGTGCTAGATTTATCTTCCTTTAACATTAATCTGATGATTTTGTCCTTCTTTAAGAAAACTCAGTACACTCCAATGTCAAATTAGCCCCATCCTTTCTCCTGTCAGGTTATTCATGTTTCCAGCCTCTGAACATCAATACTACCCCACTGAAGTCCTCTGTTTCCTTCAGGTGGGTCTTCTCAGCCTCCACACATCAACTCAAAGCTTTGTGCTTTCATACTACTGCTTCAAAAGATGATTGAAAACGAAGGAGTGCAATGATCGATGGACATCAGTTGTTTGCTGAAAAGATACGTATTTTTATACAATGGTGCATATCCTTTACTTTAGGATAGATAAACCTAGGACAGAATTTGACAACTTCAATATTATAAAACTCATGCAACATCCATAATCCCTACTGTTTGCAATGATGTTTTGTTACTATTGTTTTGTTTTCTTTTAACATTGCCTACCTAGGGAAAACAAATTAATCCTCAAAT